>JAHLSL010013468.1:63839-84475 GCA_025920805.1 Petroica traversi | reverse complement strand
CCCGGGATCATCGCCCCCCGTCCCGCAGATTACTACGAACCAAGGTCAAGAGAGCGGAGAGGCTGCATTCCAGCAGACAGCGTTATCTTTTTTTTCTTTTTTTTCCCTCTTCTTGGGACTGGCTGGCATCGCGTGAGCCCAGGACACCAGGGAACGCCCGGGGGGGCCCCTCCCCCACCCTCGCCGACTCCTACAGCCGGGCCCGGCAATCGTCCCCCCACTGGAGAACTGAACCGGACTCAGACGGACTCTGAATCTACCATCTCTTCAGAGGAAGGAGAGGTTTCATTGTTTTCATATTATCCAATTTTTTCCCTATACTTGTAAATATTCTATGTGTTAAATAAATAGTTTTTTCCACTTTTCTCTAAGGAAATTCTTCCCGGACCGGTAGGGGGAGGGGCGATTGGAATCGGCTCTTCCTAGAGGAGACCTCCCAGAGGTTTCCTCCTAAATATTTGCACTAAACCAGGACACCCAGGTAAAGACTCGAGAAATGAGGGAAATCAGAAGTGCTCTTTCATGGGATAAACTCTGAGGTGGGTGACAATGCAATTTTTCTCTTCCATCTCACTGTGGTCCTGCAGGTTTGGGCAGAGCTCAAATACAAAGCTGGGGCAGCAGCACCAGGAACAAGCAAAGCTCTAAAGAGTCTCCAATCTACAGGCTCACCTTCAAAAGAACCATGAAACTCGAGGAAACTCCTTTTTGTAGGAGTCTGGCATATGACACTGGCCTTTAAACCACTTGTCTGCAAAATGTCAGAAAACTATGGGATTCCAGACTCATTCAGGCATAGCAGTCAACTGTTAAACCTCCTGCTCAATTCAGGACCAGCCCTCAGTGCAGACTGTGTTGCTCAGGGCTTAGCCCAGATACACCTGCAAGCCTTGGAAGATGGACTTCCACAGACCCCTGCCAATGCACTGCTCTTGCCAAAGCCACTCCAATTTCCTGAAAATCACTCAGAGCCTCTGCTTTCTCAGTCTGTGACCATGTCCCCCTCTCAGGTACCTCTCTGAAGGGCTGGTGTTTGCCTTCTCAGCAGCCAGTCCATCAGGACTGGAGAGTTTCCATAACTCCTCTTCTGCAAGAAACTCCCCATTCCCTGCGTCTCACCAAACACACAGAGCTCTTCCAGCACCTTGGCCATCTTTGTCACCTCCATCAGACTCACCCAAGCCTTTCTCATCCTGGAAGACCCAAACTGGATGCTCGATTCCAAAGCCTGTCCAAGCAGTGCTGCCCAAAAGGGAATAAACGCTTCCCTCTGCACGCTTCGCTTCTCCTGGTGTAGCTCAGTTTTCAAGCCCAAGAATCACAAGCCAAAGTTTGGAGCAGAAATCAGCTTTACCAACATCAGTGCTTTGTCAAGGAGGGAAACGTAGGAGAAACTTCTCCCCGAGCAGCAAACAAGCTCCTAAAGCCCTGGGGACATTTGGGTAAGCAGCTGCAGGGCAGGACTTCAGAGCTAACTCAGCTTCCAGCACTTGGCTCCTCTTGGACGTGCTCTTGAGCTCTGGGCTGCATTTAGGAAGGAGGAGAAATCTCCAGAAGAAACTGCCTGGATAGATGGGCCATATTTAAAGCTGCTGTTCAGGAGGGCTGCTCCAGTCCTGCAGGGTCAGCCTGCTTCAGCATGGGCTCTCCACAAGTCACAGTTCCTTCAAGGCTCTGCCATGGTCTCACCACAGGCTCAGTGTGGGTATCTTTTGCAGTGGGGTCCTCTCCCCAGGTTGCAGGGCAATCCCTGCTCCACCCCAATCTCTCCCAAGGACAGCAGGGGATTATCTGTTCTGGCACCTGGAGCGCTCCCCTCCCCTTCTGTGATTTTCTGATCACAGTATTGTTTCTCACTCTTTGTTTTGCCTCACTCCTCACTGCCATGTAGCATTTTGCCCTTTTACAAATATTTTTTTTGAGAGGCACCACCAGCTTCATTGACTGGCTTAACCCTGATCTGAAGTGGGTCCTCTGGAGCTGTCTGTGTCTGGTGTCAGAGGAGCATGAGGGCAGCCCCTGTCTGTCCTCACAGAGGCCACCTTGATGAACACCTCAACCCTACTCAACACCACATCCCTGCTCAACACCACTTCCCTTTCCTGCTCTGGTTCTATAACCCAAACCCTTGTGCTGCAACCAGCCCACCCTTTCCCACCCTGAAGACACCGTCTGCAAACCACTGATCTATGAGTCATGGAAACCTCGCATACAGATGGTCACCGGAGCATGAGCTGGAGCTGTTTTGTCCTCTGTTGCACACTGACACTGCCCTAGAGTCACACAAAATGGTCGAGGTGAGAAGGGGCCTTCAGTTGCCATCGATCCAATGCCCCTGCTCAGCATGGCCACCTGAAGCACCAATTGCTCAGGACCAGATCCAGGTGGTTTTGGAACATCTCCAAGCTTGGAGATACCACAACCACCCTGGCCAGCCTGTACCAGTGCTTGGTCACCCTCACAGATGGATGTGTTTGCTGCTGCTCAGACAGAGCCTCTCATGTTTCAGTTTGTGCCCATCTGGTCCTGTCACTGCCCAGCACTGTGAAAAGAACGTGTGTGTCTCCCACTTACACCCTACCTTCAGATATTTACATCCACGGATAATATCCCATCACAGCCTGCTCTTTCCAGGGTAAAAACTCACAGCTGTACCAGCCACCCCCCACAGGAGAGATGTTCCATCCTTTCACCTGATGCTGGAATGATTTTTGTATTTTCTTTTATATCCCTTTTACACAGTTCTCTGTATCCACAAGTATTAGCAGTATGTACTCTTGCAACCTTTTACCTAGTTTAGTGCTTAGTGTTTTGTAAGTGTTCTGCAGGCCTGAGACTGAACAGCCCAGAACTAAAGAGCCAGGGAGACCAAACATTCCTAGTGTCTCAGGAACCCAAGGTCTCCTAGCAAGACAAATTCTGTAAACTAAAGGTTAGCCCACCCCAGCCCCATTATTGGGCTCCCTTGTTGGATCTGCTGATGTGTAAAGTCTATAACTGGTGTGTGTGATTGATGGGGGTGCATTTGCCACGCTGTCACCTGGGTGAAGTGGATGCATCAAACAGGATCCTGATTAAAATACTGAGGTAAAGACCCCAACCCCTTTAACCGTGTCTAGTTTCATTTTCCTAACACCAGGAAAAAGGCATCACACCATGTCCAGGTCCCTTTGCTGAACTCTCCCCAGGATATCTGTTTCTCCCTTTCACTGGGGAACTCAGGACAGCCCAGGAACTGCAGGTGCCTCCTCACTGGTACTGAGTAGAGGGGAAGGTTTACCTCCCTTGAGCTACTGGGAACACTCATAGAACCCTGGAATAATTTGGGTTGTAAGGGATCATCTCATTCAACCCTTGTGCAAAGAGCAGGAACATCTTCTGCCAGACCAAGCTGCTCAGAGCCCCATCCAACCTGACCTTGAATGTTTCCAGGGATGGGCCACACAATATCTCTCTGGGCAGCCCATTAAGTTGGTTTTGACACCCTCATAATAATAATTAAAAAATCTTTCTTATATCTAATCTAATAATTAAGATGTTAATCTTCTTCTCTATATCTATGCTAATAACTAAGAGGCTAATCTATGGTTAATTTAAAACTATTAACCTTGTAGTATTGCAACAAGCCCCAGTAGAGACATCTGAGTGACAAGACTCGTCATGATCTCCAGGTAGATATTCAGTTTTTCCTAATTTATTGTTTAAATATGTCTTATTCTAATTGTGCCTGAAAATTTCTATTGCTTGTCCATCTCCCCACTTAGCCAGTTCTTTTCAAGGTTCATGTCCTGAGAAAATTGCAGTTCAAAGGGATCAGAGTAACAGATATGAATTTTTTGTTAATTAGGAGTTTTTCTTTCAATCATTAAAAAAGGCCTTGAAAGCCTTTTGCAATGGTGATGAATATTCTTTCTGCTGTATAATTAGCAGAGCAGGTAAAGGTAGTGCTAATTAGAGCAGAGAAAGGCTTTGCAAACAAGGCCTCTGGCACTGCTGTGGGTCGCTGTGGGAGAATAGACTGGAATTAGAATTGTCTTATTGCCAGCACATGAATCAAACTTTGACTCTGCTGCTTGATTACAGAGACACTTTTCCTCTCTCTGCTGATTCCCACCAGGGTACAAACCGGACTAATTCCCTATTAAAATGTTTCCATTTCCATTCTCCCCGTCACACCTAATTAGAACAAAAGACAAACAGGAATTATGCTGTAGCTATTCACTGAAGCACAGCCGGCAGCTGCCTAATTAACCACACAACGCTCCCAGCGCTGCGGGAGCGGCAGGAGAACAGCCACAGAGCTCATTAGGGCTGTCAGCATCTTACTGAGCCCCCGCAGGGCCGTGGTGCCACCTCCCTGTTCCAAATCTGGCAAGGCGCCCTGAGGAAATGCCAGGCAGGAGCAGAAACAAACTTGGAGCTTTAATAGAACCCAGTGCGAGGTGCGAGACCAGGAACGGAGTTGGAGCAGGGCTCATTAGAGCGCAAACTCAGACTTTGATTGCAGCCGGTTCAGGAAGCTTCAGCTTCTCCTGCATAACCTTCCCCGGCATCAACCTTCCCTGGCACGGGTCAAAGAGCAGCGCCAGGCACTGCCAGGGTGGTGCTTTCTGTCGGGAATGCACCCACAGGGCAGGGGAGAGGAAATGGCACGGAGCTGCCTCACCAAACCTGCACTGCCAAACCTTCACTGCCAAACCTCTGCCAAACCTGCATTGCCAATCCTGCATTGCCAAACGTGCATCTGCCAAACCTGCACTGTCAAAACCTGTGCTGCCAAACCTGCTCTGCCAAAGCCTGGGCAGAGACACCATACCAGGCTGCAGCACCCTGCCCAGACACTGCCACTGCAATGGTGACTGCAACACTGTCACTGCAACACTGTCACTGCAATGCAGTGACTGCAACAGTGACTGCAACAGAGTGACTGCAACAGTGACTGCTACACACACTGCAACTGCAACACAGTCACTGTGACAGTGACAGCAACACTGCAACACACACAGGGACTGCAACACTGCAACACATGCTGCAATTGCAACACTGTGACTGAAACACACACAGTGACAGCAACACAGTGACTGTAACACAGTGACAGCAAAACAGTGACTGTAACACACTCTGCCAACACCTTCAGGACCCAGCAGCCACCCTGGCTCCCAGCCGCCTCCTTCCACCCCGGGCTGGGTCAGCCCTGCATTCAAACACACAGGTTTAAATGTGGCACCTCAGGCCCTGTCCTCTGTCCCATCAACCTTTGGCACATCCTTCTCTGCTCAGTGAGATAAACTTTACAAGAGGGTGCATAAGGCATGCCTGCAGAACTCATGTTTACATTTGCCATCTGCGTCTGGCCTAGAAAAGTTCACACAAATGAAGTTCACATAAATGGCTGAAAACAGATGAGATGATAATACAAACAAATGTCAATATGAAATGTCTAGAAGTGTAGAAGCAGTTAAGAGTTACCAGCATGCCATGTAATTAAAAAAAATACTCACACTTGCAGCTGTGCAATCAAGTGTGCAGCATTCACATCCACCAACACAATGATAGTAATGTTGGTATAGTTACTCTAAAACACAGACTTAATTGTTCCCTCTGAATTTGATTAATTCCTCTGACCTATCTTTAGCTGTCTAGAAAAATTATTCCTTAAATCTAAATGATTAATCTAAGATTCAGCTCTGGTAAAGTGCAATGGGACTGTTCAGAGGAGTGGGATTGCAATCAGCTGATTTGGGGAATCACTGCTGAGATGAAATATGAACCAGACACCCAGGCAATGGGTGCAATTCTTAAAGAAGGAACCCTTTTCCACAGAAAAGTACCTTGTCCTCACTTTGGTAGCTAAAGTCACTCAGATTAGCCAATTTGATGGTAAAAAGTAAAGGGTAAATGGCACAGGCTCTGAGGGCTAAAAATTTAAACAGAAGCTTTCCTTAATTACATTATTTTATTTCACTGTCTTCTAGGGGAATAAAATGGTTACCACTTGCTAACCTTTAGGAAATATTCACATTTCTTACCCACTTTGCTCAGAGCATCCTTCACTTCTCTATTTCCCAGACTGTAGGTGAGCAGTGCAGTCACAACAGTGTAAAAAACACAAGACTTTATTCAGTGCTCTGAGAGTCCTGGTTTTTGGCAGGACATTTACTAAGCTTCCATTTAAAAAGTGCAGTAACATTGAGATGGGAAAAACAGGTGGAAAAAGAAGGAAAAGAGGAACAGAAAAGGCTTCATTTCTGGGTTATTCCAAATTGTAGAGTCAGAAATGCTGAGATGACTGTTTTATTTCTAGATTCCCCATTTGCCATGCATGAAGTGGATAAGAAAAGCATCACAGCCTGTAAAGCATCAACAACTACATTGAATCATTGATCTTTCATCACTGAGAGGTTCCAGAAGAAAGATGACACCGTTAGCATTGTGTGGTTATAAAGTTTATTTTATTTTTAAGCAGCTCTTGAACATTCTCCAGACAATAATTTATGAGGGAAATTATTGTGTATTTTTCATTTTGCCTTATGCAAATTTTGTAACAAAATAATTTCCTTGGGTTTGGAAAGCATCACAGAAAATTGCAGCAGGACCTTTTGACAACCAGGTATTGCAATCACACCAGACCAATACAGCCCATGGAAAACTCAAATATTCTGTTTCTAAGAATTGGAAAGATTGATGAATGTTTCCGGGTACCAAACTTTATAAAAATCTGATGTAGCCAGGAAAAACACTGAGGAAAATAAGGAATCGTATGATTTACCTCACTTGGCAATAGTTTTTGAAATCTGCAGGGTCAGAGAGTGTTGATATTATGACACAAGCTATGATGTAGAAATCTTCAATCTAAAATCAATTTAGATCTTCAATCTAATCAAAGAGAAAGGAAAAGAGATGAATTCTAGAGTTGGTGGCCATTTCATCATCAAATGCTACATTGGCCTGGTTTCAGCTGGCACAGAGATAATTTACTTCTCAGTAGCTGGAACAATTCTGTGCTTTGGATTTAGTATAAGAACAATATTGATAACACATGGATGGTTTGGTGTTCACTCTAAATCAAGTTTTCAGTTTCCCAGGCTCTGCCAGTGAGCAGGGGAACGAAAAGCCAGGAGGGAGCAGGGCCAGGACAGGTGACCTGAACTGGCCAAAGGGATCTCCCACACCACAGAACAGCAGGCCCAGTACATAAACTGGGGGAACTGGCTGGGAGGAACTGGTCACTGCTCAGGGATGGGTGTTAGGACAGGAATTGTGCTGTGCCTCCCTCGGTTCTCTTGGGTTTTATTCCTCCCTCTCTGCTTCTTTATTATCATTGTTGTTATTAGTGTTATATTTTACTTTATTTCAGTCATCAAACTGTTCTTAACTCAAGCCCTGTTCCACCTTTTTCTGATTCTCCTCCCATCCCACCCTAGGGGAGTGAGTGAGTGGCTGTGTGGTGCTTTGCTGTCAGCTGGGGTTAAAGCCAGAGCAAACTAGAAAATACAACAGGTACCGAAGGAAAGCATGAGAAGAAATGTTTTATTTTTTTTTATTTCAATGCAATATTAGTTATTATAATTATACATTTCTCTTCTTTCCCTCTCTCTCTTCTCTCCTGTCTCTTATTATTATTCTTGTGAGGTTTTTTGTTTGTTTTGTGGGAGGTTTTTTTGTTTGTTTATATTTGTCTTCTTTTTTTTTTTTTTTTTAAGGGATTGGCAGTCTGTTTTACCATTATTTGTTTAGGAATAAGTTATTTTCCAGGGACCTGGTGTCACTTGTTACATTCAGTATTTTTGCACACACAAGCAGCCCCTGTGCAGGCCCTCACACCTGGACACACCAATGCCACAGTCAGTGGGAACAGTCAGGCTCCAGAGGATCAATGCCAAGAGGTTAAACAGGACCACTGGCCAAATTTGACAGAAACATCACTTAAGTGACCACAGGATCTTCCCCTGGCATTGCTGAGAATTAGAATTCAGCCAAGCTCCAAGGAGAAGGTAATTCCATGTGAAATCCTCAGTGCGAGACCATGTCAGGCTGTAATTATAGCCAGGGAAATGCACACAATAAGGAATCACAATTTGAGGGAAAAAACCATTCTCATCCTTGCACAGGTTTATTGTTTTAGCATCACCAGTGGCCTTGGATGTTCAACCACACTCTCATTGTCCAGGAGTTTGGATAAATGTCCAGACTTGGAGTGAAGAACCACTCAAGTAAAAATGGAAAGGACCATTCCTAGTTCTCCTGACTGTCCTTACAGCTGTGAAAATTACTGGTGGAGATTCCTGCATTCACTACACACAGTCAAAGCCAGCCCCAAACCTGGAAATGTCGTTACAGTTAAGACTGATGCAAAATATTCCATGAATTGTATTTGGAATCAAGGATTAGCCTACTCTGAATTTGAGGGAGGAAAAGGAATGTTGTTGATGTTGTAGTGTGTATGGCAGTGATTGTAAACTCAGCTTTGTGGAAGCTGAAGTTCTAAAAATGAAGATATGAATAAAAATGGTACTTTCTGTGCTTGCTTTTTGTCATGGAAGCTCAATGTGTTCTCCATAGCAGTGGAACAGAGGAAAAGTGTGAGAGGAAAGAAGCAGCAGAGGGGAAACACCCCACACTGACCATAACCCTCCTCACCCACCCTGTGGCTGGGGACAGTGCTGGAGTAGTCTGGAATGAATGAATAAACTTGAGCACAGAAGAGGGGGAAGTAGAGGTTTTTAGTGTTTAATTCTGTTTCTCACTATCGCAACTATTTCAGTTGGCAATGAATTACATTGCTTTTCCCTAAATCCAGTATGTTTCGCTCAGGTAGAAACTGGCAAGCCAGCTCTCTGTCTTTACCTCTGTCTAGGAGAGTTTTTATTTCTGATTTCCCTCTTTTCTGCCTCTGCTCTGTCCCAGTGTGGGGTGGAAGGTGGGAGTGGGAATTTGGTTGTTCAGTAAAGCTAACACATCCCAGCAAGGGGGAGAAATGCAGAGGCAAAGCTGAAGCTGGGTAACAGAAGGCTAGAAAATGTTTCCTGTGTTAGCCTATTTTGGTGGCTAACAGGAGTTACACAACATCTAGAAACCATAAACCACTTGAAATCAGCATCTTTAATTCACAATATGGATGTTGCACGTGGGAAACAATTGAGTTGCTTGGATGGGCTCCTCCGTTGTTCACAGCTGCCTCAGGGAGCCAGAAAACTTCAGAATGCTCTCCTTCAAAGCTTGCTTGACTTGCTTGTTCCTCAGCGAATAGATGTAGGGGTTCAGAGTCTGAGTCACCACGGAGAAGAACAAAGACAGAACTTTGTCAGAGTCCTGCCCCCCTCGCTGTGCTGGGCGGATGTACCTGTAAATACACGTGCTGTAAAACACCATCACCACTGTGAGGTGAGCTGAGCAGGTGGAAAATGCCTTCCTCCTGCCTGCAGAGGAAGGTATGTGCAGGATGGTGGCAATAATGCAGCTGTAAGAGACAGCAGTTACTAGCAAAGTACCAGGGAGGATGATAATGAGGATGATAAACATCAGCTCCTCGATGAGCCCTGTGTCTGTGCAGGAGAGCTGCAGCAGCAGGGAAGCATCACAGTAAAAGTGGTTCATGACATTGGGACCACAGAATGGCAGCTGGATGGTCATGATGGTGGGAGGAAACATCAGGAGAAAACTCAGGGCCCAGCAGCTCAGCATGAGCTGCAGGCAGAGTCTGCTGTTCATGATGGCTGGGTAATGCAGGGGGTGGCAGATGGCAATGTAGCGATCCAGGGACATCACTGCCATGTGGAACAGGGTGCAGGTGCCCAGGCAGTAGAAAAACAGCATCTGAAGGAAACAACCAGGCAGGGAAATCGTCTTCCTCTCTGTCAGGAGGCTGTACAGGGTGCTGGGAATGAATGTAGAGGTGAAAGTGATTTCCAAGAGGGCGAAATTCCTGAGGAAGTAGTACATTGGGGTCTGGAGGAAGTTATTCACCAGAGTGATGCTGATGACAGAAATGTTTCCAAGCAGGATGAGGAAATAGGCAACGACAAGGAACAGAAAGAGGGTGATCTCCAAGTGGCGGCTGTCAGCCAGTCCCAAAAGGACAAATTCCACTACAGTTGTGTGGTTCATGGAGACATCACTGCTGGCAGAAAAAGAAAAGACCTGTTTTGGGAACTACTGGAAAGCAACTGAACATGTGTCAGTTTGGCTTTGCTAACACTACAGGGGAACACTAGCAACAAACTTCTTGTAAAAGACTGAAGTAGCCACAGTAACCACATATTGAAAATCCTGGTCATGTAAAAGGAGCTCCAAGCTCCATTTGAAACACTGCATTCAAAACAATTCCCACAGTTCCCTCACAGGACATCTGAGAGAGGTGCAGGAGCTGTCATAGAACCTGGGACAAATGTCTCTGAATGATCTGACAACATCCACCCCCCAACAAACACAGGAAAAATCCAAATGCCCAGAGTGAGTACTTTGACTGTCAGAGACATCACAGAGGAGAACAACCACTACAGACTGACTCTCAGGCAGGTTAGGTTGGTACAAGGACACATTAATATGGCAAGAGAGAAATTACAGCAGTTAAAAGGAGACAGGGAAAAAGAGAGAAGTAGAGACTCTTCAGAGAAGAGGCCAGACAGAAGGACAGCAGTGCTGCAAAGGTGAGGCTGCCACTGAGTGAAGGCAAAATGCACAGAGCAACAGCTGGATACTGCAGCAAGCAACAGTGGGAGAGAGGGAATGGGAAAAACTGTGGGGGAATGTTCTGTTTCTTTACCCTCAGCTCCACAGCTCCAGTGGATCAGCTCTGATGCTGATGGACTTTCTTTCTTCTGCAGAGCTCCCACATCCAAGCATCCCTCCATGTCACAGCACCCACCCCAGCTCAGACGTGTTCTCTGCCCAGGGCACCCTGTCCTTGGCACTGCTGCACTGCACCACCACCCAGTATCTCATCAAGTGAGACCTGAAATCTCTGTCTGATGCCCTTCAATCACATTCTTCTCTTCCAGGCTTGCCAGATCTCATCTGTGGTTTTTCAACTGCATTCTCCCAATGCAGAGTCACCAGCTCTCCTTGCCCTAAAATGAGACCTGATTTGTTTTGCGCTCATGTTTCCCAGGTTTTATCTATTATGTTTTCTGGATATTTTAATCTGGTTTTAGATTATTTTCAGACTCATTTCAGATACTTCTGAATGTCTGAAGTAAACACCAACAACATGAATTTCCAGGAAAAGCAATCCCATCTTACTTACTCATAACCCATATGAAACAAGACACACAAATTTCCTTCTTCAAATGCTCAGCAAAAAGATAGATATAACCCTTCTTAATGCACTATTCCTATAAAATCTTTCCCCTTAGTGCCCTTTTTCCACCAAAACATAGGGGTTAATTGGTACCATCTTATAGTTGTTTCTCAAAAGACAAACAACTATACAAAACAACTTTTCTCTCACAAAACGCATGAAATATAGGATATATTTTTTAATATCACAGATGGACAGTTATTATCTGAAAGCTGAGAGTGGTCCTCTAAACCAAGAAACTCCCTCAGTAACAGTTAAAGGCTTTAACTTTCGTCTGAAGACTTAAAAGTCCAGCTTTCCAAGTCAATGCCCCTTTCAACTTTCCCTATTCTTCAAAAACCTATATCCAACTCTTAAGAAATGCTCCAGGTAGTTACCAGTATATCCACACAATCCAGGATGTTACAAAAAGGGTTCTGAGTCTGATTCTGTTTCTCCTTAACTTAGTTTGACAATTGATTTTTGGCAATAGCATTTCCTCTCTCTTCAGCTCCTTTATATAACAGTGGCAGTGTGTCTCAGTCTTGTGTTTCCTCACTGTGTCAAACCTCAGGGACCAATTAGGAATAAAAATCTGAAAAAACACCTTGTGGGAAAACACTGGTGCAAGAACAGCAAGAGTATAATCAAACCATGGAGAAAATGAGGTTGGGAAGGACCTCTGGAGGTCCAATCCTTGCTAAAAGCAAAGCTGGACAAGGCTGCTCACCACCTTCTCTCAGTATATGGATATCTGCAAGCATGGGGATGTCTCAGCTTCCCTGGTGTTTTCACAGTGGATATTTATTTCCTTGCGTGCAGAGAAGATTTCCTTTAAGCCATGACTAGCAGCTCTTATTCTGGGAGGTTTGGCTCTAATTTGGCTCTAACTTGGCTGTAACTCCCTCTCAGTGGACAGTTCAGGCAGATCCCTCCTCTCGACTGGGTGCCAAGTGCCCCAGTTCTCTGATGCCCTCGCTTGTCCACCCCTGGACTCACATCATTCCAAGAACAACTTTGGGGTTTTTTACTGTGCAGGGGTGTCCTGATGCAGTCCTACAAGTGTCAAACAGGAAGATTTCAGTGTCTGGCCGGAAGAGCCTGTGGTGCAGCCTGGGGGGTCCCAGGGGCACAGCTGGTGAGCTCAGCACATCCCTGTGGCAGGACGTGTCCTCCCCCTCTCTCCCACAGCTGGTGTAGATATGGAAGAGATAACCCAAGCTGAAAGGCCCAGCTGGGCTCATCTCTGGGGCCAAAAGGGCTCAGGCCTCAGCTAAGAATCAATATCTTAGTCTGGAGATCAGATGTGGGGAAAAAAAGAAATATTCTTGGCTGAGAGACACAAGCTATAAAAGACACACGAGTTATCACAGAGGCAGAAGCCTTCTACACACTCACACTGAAAATGTTCAAGACTTCTCCTAGGAGTTTGAATCCAGATTCTGTGGTTACTTTCCTGGGGATTGAGGGAGAGGATCTCAATGTGCGCCCCACCAGCAACTGGATGGTTAGATGCATTGAAACCTAAGTTACATTATTTCTTCACTATCTGTAACATTAATGGTACCTTTAACCCCATGCTGTAATTTCCTTTTGTCCTTATTCCTGTGTAGTAGATAGTTTGTTTTAAGTCTTATCTGTTAGTTTTGTGTCTATTAAATAAACAATTCATTCTCTAATAGACTGGATCAGCCATTATTAAAGAACTTGCAAACGAGAGTGGGTTTTGGGGTGCTGGCCACCCCAATAAAGCTGCTGCCAGAGGCGTGGGCAAAAGGCAGGGACTTATCTAAACCCCCACATCTATTTGTGACAATTCTCCCCCAGGAACCACGGGGCTCTCCAGAGCTGCTCCACAACCTGGGGTTATCAATCCCCCGTGCAGGACAAGGGGAGGACAGCTCACTGCATTTAGCACAGCTGGTCCCCAGCTGCTGAGCTCAAAGACCAGTGCCAGACAGGAATCCCACCATCAGAAAGGCTGGAGAAGACTCCCAAGGTCATCCAGTCCAACCTTCAGCCAAACACCACCAGCCCACTAAAGCATATTGCAAAGTGCCACATCCACTCAGTTTTTGAACACTTCCAGGGAGGGTGAGTAGAGCATTAAACCACCCTTTGACAGTATTGTTGTTGTCTCTTCACTATCAGAAATCAAGTGACCATCTGGATTTCTAAAGTGAGGAGGAAACACACCCTTGGAAGAACTTGTCAGCCAAGTTCATTGCTAAGTGAGTGAGGAGTACACCAGATCCTTACTAAACTGGGCTCACTCATCTCAATCAGCTCATTTGCAGCTGTGGAGAGGAGGAAAGGACAGACACTACTGAAAATCTCAGTTCTGCAGAATCAAAACTCCACATTTGACATTTAGTATTTTCCCTCTTCCTGAGGGAAGCAATTCAGAGGTTGGGCTTAATTCCCTTCACCACACACCAAGAACAAATAAACAAAAGTACCAGTAACCATTTAGTACAGGAGGAAAGCCAGGGACTCAAAGCTACAGCCCATCTCTTTATTTGTAACATGTTTTCCTCCAGTTTGCTGATGTTTCCAGAGCTGGAATTAAACCAACAGCACATGATGTTAGTAATGAGGAAGTTCTGATGCAGGAGTGGGATTCCAAGATGATGTCGTGATCTGTGTTTCCAGCAGGTTCATGTGTCATCCAGTTGTTAATCCATGTTCTGTACCAGGACTCACCACACTCAGCTTGTTTACTGTCCCATTGATGTTCTTTGGGTTTTGCCTTTTTTTCTTTTCGGTGTTCTCTGTATTCTTTGCACATGTATTTGTAGCTCTGTAGCCTATTGTATTAATGACTACTTTTCCCAGTACTTTTTTATGGCCTTTCCCCAAACAGAAAGACAAAACAAATTCCAGAGCTCCAAGCCCTGGAGGGTACAAAACACTTATCCTATCTTGGTTCTTCTTGGGAATCAAGGCTGAGAACAGCTCTTCGAGATCCATTTCATGGACAGAGCACAGTCAGTGCCCAGAGATATCATGGCACAGCTTTCCAGCAGTTTGGGGTGCTATTCTTCTGTCACCTGCTCACTGGTGGCCTCTGTGAAGGCTCATCTCACCCAGTTATTTAATTGTCCTCATGACCACATCCTGCTACATTCAGCTGTTCAATCTGAGTTTGAGGCAAGGGGGTGATACCTATGTGACAACTCCAGCCACAGTGAGGTGACTGCCACCCCACAGAAGACTTCTGAGACAGACCACCCCCACCACAGTCTAGTGTCTGTTGTTGCAGCCTGCAAAAGGAGACTTTTGTGATTTGTGCATATTCCCTCATGCTTCCAGTCTGGAGGACAAGAGAAGTGCAGTGACAAAAAGACACTAAATGGAATAAAACAATGTTGGCAGGAAAATAGAGAGGTCCAAAACTAGTTTAACTCTGAGAGAAAACACACTTGGAAAGTAAAATAGGATGACTCTACAGCTGTTCCTGCCTTAGAGAAGAGAGCTGTAAGCAGATGGGAGCAAGCTTACATCTGACTGCAAGCCTTGGTGCTTTCATGTGCTGCCTCTGAAATCCAAATTTTCCCCAGATGCTGAACAGCATCTCTTCAAGATCTGCAACTTGCACTTTTCTTGGTGTCTCAGAAAAACCAGGATGCACCTGGAATCAGGTCAGGACAGAAGCAGGTATTGCTATTGTAGGGGAGAGCAGAGAGCAGCAGCGATGCTCCTGATGCTGGGAACTCAGCCCAAGAGAGGCAGTTACTGCTGGTATGAGCTGGCACATCAAATCTTTCTTCTGGTGTACCCTGGACCCATTGAAAGGTTTTCGCTGGGACAGAGTGAAGCTGGCCCTCAAAGCACTAACAGGGAGAAAGAAACATTAGCCCAAGGTAGGTTAATGACCAATTGAAAAGGAATGGTTGCCCAGGGCAAACCAAATGGGCATTGTCCCCTCCTAATGTCAGTCCTTGTGTTAGCGTAGAAACACATAATCACAGAATGATTATATGCAGGTGCTTTTATTTGAAGAGCTCTGGGAATCGGAGTACCATACCCAAATCGATTCCGACATGGATCTGCAATGGATGCATTTTTATGCTGTTCCTTACATAACCGTCACCAGTTAATTGTTAATTCAATATTGTTCTATTTGAACTTGAACGTAACTTTCTGTTACGATGCCATTTCTGTTACATATATTGTTTCCACCCAGGCATAAGCTGTAGCCCCCTTTATCCAATTACCCCCTTATCATTTCTCATGATTGTTATAATTGAATTATCGTTCTTACTTGTTTTTACTAAACAATCATCTTGTTATGGGCAATTATTGCAAAGCCCACACAGGTGCAGTTCTCATGACTACGCTTCTACCTAACAAAGACAACACCTCAGGTTTACCTACTGTTCCCACAACCTATTACAACCCGAAATCATTTTTACCCCTATACTATCACTTGGGTTTTGGGACAAAAAGATTGGCAATTCAGAAATCCACAAGTCAAATAAGACCTTTACAGGAGTCAATGAAAACATTTCAGGAACAACTATGAAAGGAACCTTCACAGTGAGCTGTTGTGCATGAAGCAGTTCTGGTGGAAAGGGAAATCTAATCTATTGCTTCAGTTGGCTGCCCAGGAGGTGGATGAGCAAAATGAATCTCTTAGAAAGAAGAATTGTGAACTGTGGGACATCAATTTAAATGCCCCAGGCCACAGCAGGTGATTTGATCTCTGTACCCCTCTAGTGAATTGGAAACCTTACGCAAAGTTATCCATAGTATGAAGTGAAACATAAGTGTCCCTTCATTAAAATTGAAACCACTAATAATGCTGTGGGGAAACTCAGCAAAAGACCACACAGACTGTCCTGTACATGGGGGAAGCCCTGCTGAAATAAGAGACAAATACACACATAAAGCCAGTGAAGCAGAAACTGAGTGTGTGTGGAGGGTCTCCCTAACTGGAGGAGTTTGGATTCTGTTGAGTGGGGCAGACACAAGAGGTCACTGGGAGCAGGGGCCTTGCTGACCATGACTGATAATCCAGAACTGTGCTCCCTGACCCACAGGGATTGGAGCCCATGGAAAGGGGAGATCCCTACATGATTAAACCTCCCCAGCTGGCCACACTGTAGAAAGTGTGCAGAAGACTGAATGTCTTCAATTAATTCACTCACAATTATTTGACCCACAATGACATTCCCCTGTGGAAACTGAGGTGAATCCACAGAGATTTCCTCTCTCAGTCCAAGGCCTGCCTGATGCACTATAAGTCCATGCTAAATAATTTGAAAAGCATTATGGCAATCCCCAGGCCTGGAAGAAGGGGTGCACCTCCAGGAATAACCTGGTGGGAGGGAGCTCAAGAATTAGTAACTACTGGTCAGCAATTGGGGGATCTCTGGTACAGGTAGTCCTAAACCAAAACCAGACATCAGGAGGGTAGGACAGGTCCTAAAATCTCCCTCACCAGGTGAGTGCTGACAAAATGTGTCACCTTGTGGGAGAATGAGGTGCAGTTTGTGGGTGGAGGGTGTTGCAAAGGAAGTCCTGGAGAAGTAATGGCCAAATTACCCAGCACTAATCTGGAAGGCATGATAAGGAACTGGGATAAGATCAAAGTCCAACACTGTCATTCCCCCAGCCCCTTCAGAAACGGAACCAACAAGTTTAACCTGTTCTGAGTTGGGAAATTGGACTCTACTGCTGTCAGTAAGTGAGCTGGGGAGTGGCCAGTGGATTTACATGTGAAGGCTCACAGAAAAGAGCCAGAGATGTGATAATCTCATTCATTTTCCCCAGGCCCCTTTCAATCCTTGGCTACTTTTGTGGTCAATATCAGAGCACAAATGTCAGCACTTCATACTGAAGTTGCCACTCATTGTGGCATTAAGCCAGACAAGGAAAAGAAATAAATAACTGAGGCTTTTGGTAAATCTCCAACCCAATGCTCAGCCTGGGTGAAACTCTGGTTACCAGGGGTTGAGACAGCCATAGAAATTGTCATGATTACAGAGTCACTACCAGCTAACCTTGGGCTGGATGTGTTAAAGTGACTTGTCTGGACAGATGCCAGAGGCAGGGGATGGATGTTCAGTCTCCCATCGCCCTCTGTCTGTCTGTTGCAAACTGCTCCAAGTCTGCCTACTTTCAAAACAACAAAAGTGAAACTCAACCCACTGGTCTGGGGCTGCAGTAACTGCAGGAGCAAGGGGCAGTTGCACAATTCTCCCGTGTGGTCAGTCTGTAACCCAGCAGGGAGTGGTGGGGACAGTGCTGAGGTGTTGGTGGGGACCAACACCTCAGCACTGTCACCAGCCCTGGAGCAGCTGCTGTGCCTCACACAGCCAAAGTGATGGTGACAATCAAGCATCGGGCCCACCCATCCTTGGGACTATTGGTGTGAAAGACAGGTTTTTTATGGTTCCTTTGCAGTGCCACCGAAACTGTGGGAAAAACTAAAACCCCCCAACAACATTTTTAGTGTTAGGGAATCAAGGCATGACTTTATTCTGGCCAAGATGGGCAGCAGAAACAATTTCATCCATACGTAGCCCGCGTGTGCAGACAGAATCATTCCATGGCACATTAATTTTACCAGATTTTTCAGATACTTATACAGTTAAAACCCATGGAAATTCATGGGTTCAATGTTCATTGGTCCCAAGTCACACAGTTCTTAGCATTCCTATTGGTTAGGGATCTCTTGGCCTCTGATGTTAATTAGGTTCTCATTCTTGATTCTCTCATCCCTGTTTTCCCAGATCTGGTGTCTCCGACCATGCCAAGGGTGATGTTTGGAGTTGATGTTCATTAATGGTCATTAATGATCATTTTCTTTTGTGTATCTTCTGTGCTGCTCCCAGTCTGCTGAGATGTTAAGCTCACCATGCCTTGAGTGGTGAAATAGTCCTTCAAAAAGAAACGCAAAATTCCTTCTCTTCAAGGCAAAGGGGAGCAAGACTGTCTAAAATTACAAAAAAAAATTAAATTTTGTATCATTTTATAACAGCAGGAGGCAGAGTAGGATCGTTTTGCTTCTACCTGGGAGGAGAATCAGCGTCCCTTTACTCACCTCCCTCAACCCCTGGAGAGGGGAATAAGGAATATCTGTACATTGATCACACCCAGACAAATATTATCACCCACCTGGGGAGCCTGGGACTTCCACTGCCCACAGAGAAGGTACAACTTCCTCCCTGCAAGGTTAAATTCCTGGGTTTTGACACCTTTATAACTTGGGTCAAAGTTACAAGATGCTTGTATAGCTTGAGTTCTAAGATACCAGTATAACCTGAATCATAACTTTCTATACGATGTAATAACCAGTATATGGTAACTAATATTTAATAATAATAGTTGCTTAATATTTAAATAAAGTGAAAGTTACTAGTTGAATAGTTTCAAAAATAGATAAGCATAGCTATATTGGGAAGCAACAGGATGCACTAATGAGAAACTGGCAATGTAAAGCCAATTAACCACAAAATGAAGAATTCAGATCCAGAAAGACCAAGGAACTCCATAACTGTGCATGCTGCCAAGACAAAATTGAAAAAAAAAGACTTTGAGCCTTCATCAAAGGAGACCCCCAAGACCACCTAAATTGGGGAAGCACAAGCACAGTAGAGAAGAACTGTTTATAATGATGAGATAACATTTTGTAAATTAGTCCCAATGCATATATAATGATGTGATAATGACATAGCAATATTAAGCAATACTTACTGCATAAATAAACCACAGCACTTGACAAGGGTGGATAAATTAGGTGGAGATATCCCTCTCACTTCCAGCACAGCAAGAAACAAACACCTGCTCTACAGACACCAGTCTATGGGGATTTATTTCCAGCCTTTTTGGGCATCAAAATATAGACAAAATGAGGAGCAGTGTGCAATCCCTCTGAAGCCTTGGCCACCCTAGAGCAAGCAAAGACACTGGGGAATAAAAAGGAGCTCCAGCATCCTTTGGGCTTATTGCTTTTTTAGGGAAAATACGTCTCAGGTATCTCCATTATTGCTGCTCTAGTGGCATTAGGCCAGATGAGAAAAGGGAAAGTTGGAAAAATGGAAGGTTCCTTCTTTTTACAACCGCTCCAAGTAGGCCCCAGTTTTCTTCTCTTACAGGTATTCCATGGGAAGATGATGTGGCCATGTGAAGATGAAGTAGCAACAGGACTGGAGAGTTCTTTGCTGCACTGATTGTTTGCATGTGAGCTGTTATATCCCATCCATTCTTAACACCTAATCTATCAACTCTGTGATTATTTGCCTCATGTTTACTGTCTTGTGGATGGTGAGATCTTTCTTCCCTAATCCTTTCTGTAAAGTGATATCTTTATGGTTTTATACAGCCATATTATTATAAATGCCAACAAAAATGGCCACATACCAGGTTTTGTGTGCAATCAACTGTTCTACGATAACTCCACATGTGTATATTTACAAACACATCATTCAGAGTAATTTCGCTCTAATCCACCCCAAGGCTCTATTAGCAAGAAAATGGGTTACAACCTGCTGCAGGTGAGGGCAACATCCCCTCCAAGCCAAACCAGTATGTGATTCTATGACAGAAAAACGTCCTGCCTGTCTGGGAGCATCCACTGCCCCCCTCATTTTGGAGAGATAGGAAGGCTGGAATGATTTAAACAGGATGAACGTACAGAGAAAAGCTCTGCTTTGGTCTATTGAAAAGTCGTTCCCCTTTCAGAAACCGAAAAGCAGCAGGATTCTTTTGCTCTCAGTTGTTTTGCCCTCCTTTCAAGCTCAGTACCATGACAGCTTTTAAAGGGAAAAAAAAATAAAAATAAGAAAAGCAGTGGATTCCCTCTCCCCAGCTCCAAGCAGGGTGACACAGGTCTGTATTCCAGCACCCTCGTGGTAGATGCTGGACACTCCTATGGCCACAACCCCAGATAGTGCTTCAACCAGAGACCTTGGACACTCCTGTGAGGAAAATTAATCCACAAACACCAGAGGTTTATGTCCAAAGAGGAGACAGAGGAGTCCTGTCACATTATTGGAATAAAGGGAGAGGCCATGGGGCATTTCCCCTGGGGTCTCTCAGATTTTTGGAGGACGCAGCCTCCTCTTTATCCTGATTCCCAGCTGCATGTCCCTCTCTCTTTCCCCATTGGCTGAGGCATTCGAGAGGCACAGACTTTCCGAAAACACCCAATATCTGAGACCCCCCTCTAAGGTATTATCCCCCCCTGCTGTCCTTCCCTTGCATCGCTCAGTGGAATTTCTTTTGGAATTTATGTATCTTATTGTTCCTCTCATTTCTCCATATTCAGTTTTATGTATCTGCAGACCTTTGGTTTGTTTATAAATGCAAATTTTCCTCATTCCATTCATCAGTCAGTGGAATCCTCCCCATC
>JAHLSL010013468.1:41792-63439 GCA_025920805.1 Petroica traversi | reverse complement strand
TGTCCGAGTACGGCGGCGGCACCGCCGGGCGCCTCAAGGCGCTGGACGCCTTCCTGCTCTACGTGCTGCTCACCGGCGCGCTGCAGTTCGGATACTGCCTCGGCGTCGGCACCTTCCCCTTCAACTCCTTCCTCAGCGGCTTCATCTCGGCCGTCGGCAGCTTCATCCTGGGCGGTCAGTGCCGCGCCCCTCACGGCCACAGTGCGGGCTGGGGGTACCCTGAGCCTCCCCCCGCGGGGATCCCTGGCAATCAGCGCTGTCCTGGAGCAGCGCTCAGAGCTGTCCCGGCAGCCGGGGAGCCCCCGGCACCCTCAGCCCCCCGTCCTGCCCCGAGCTCCCCGCTCTGCTCCCCTCGGCAGCTCTGGGCCTGCGGGTCCGGCCCGGGTTTTGTCCCCTCTGTGCCTTTGCAGCCAAGGGCTCAGTGGAACCGAGTCCAGCAGTGACACGAGCACGGTGCTGCTCCCCAGAACCCCCCAACCCCGCCGTGTTTGATTTGCAGCCCTCTCCAGCACAGGGACCTGCAGGCGGGGACAGCTTGGTGTGCTCAGGAGAGAGGAGGGTTCGGGGAGAGCTTGGGGTGCTCAGGAGAGAGGAGGGTGCAGGGAGATCTCAGCCCCTGGCAGGGCCTAAAGGGGCTCCAGGAGAGGGGGAGAGGGACTGGGGACAAGGGATGGAGGGACAGGACACAGGGAATGGCTTCCCACTGCCAGAGGGCAGGGATAAATGGGATAATGGGAGGGAATTGTTCCCTGTGAGAGTGGGGAGGCCCTGGCACAGGATGCCCAGAGAAGCTGTGGCTGCTTCAATTCCTGGAAGTGTCCAAGATAAGGTTGGATGGGGCTTGGAGCATCCTGGGGCATCCCTGGGGTTGGAATGAGATGATCTCTGAGGTCCTTTCCAACCCAAGTCGTTCTGTGTCCTGACACACCCAGTGAGGATGTAGGGATATCCACACTCTGTGTGAGGGCAGTTCTGCCCTGAACCAGTTCTGCTCTGGGCACCTGTGCTGTGTGTGGTGCTGTGGGAGCACTGACTCCCTGACAGCCCCATGTGAATTCCCTGACAGTGTCCTGCTCCTCTGCAGTAACAAAAGAGTATTTTTTCCCTAGTGGAGCAGTGACCCACACTGGGCTGGGCTGTCCCAGGAAGGCTGTGCTTCCCACCTTGACTCCCTCCTGTACTCACTGCTGGCTCCTTGTCTCTCTGTGTGCAGTTTGCCTGCGGATCCAGATCAACCCCCAGAACAAGAGCGAGTTCCAGGGCATTTCCCCAGAACGGGCGTTTGCTGATTTCCTCTTTGCCAACACCATTCTCCACCTCGTTGTCATCAATTTTGTTGGCTGAGCTCTGGGAGAGGCCAGATTTGTGGGGTCACTGCCAGGTACTGGTCTGTGGGGTCACAAAAAGGGCACCCACAAAACCTCAGTGCCTTTTGGGGGAGAACGAGTGAATCCAGGAGGCCCCTGAGCTCCCAGCTTCCCCTTGGCCAAGCACTGCATTGGTACAGAGTGAGGATTTATGGCTTTCTGCTTTTGAGCATAAATTTTTTGGCTTTTATAATTAAAGAGTTTTACCAGGACTTTTGCAGAAACCTTCCCACATTCCTCTCTTATGAGAGAGATTCCCCATTGTTCCTTGCAGGAGAAGCTTTGGGAGCTCGAAGTTCTGGGCTCTGAGAGGCTGAGGCATGGCTGGGGTCCGAGTCCGGAGTTCCTTTGCAGATGAGGCAGCTGGGGACTGGGACAGTTGGGTATTGGGGAGTGGGGACATGCCCTGTTGTTACTCTGGCCACAGGGTCACTGGGCTTGGGGGAATTTGGTCCCCTCCACTGCAGTAACATTGCTGCTGTTGCCTGCTCTCTTTCCAGCTCTGGAACTGCTCCTGATGGCAAAGCCTGGCACAGGGAAGTGCCCAGCACACTCTCACCTTCTTCCTTGGAGGAGGAAGGGGACCCAGGGCTCAAGGTTTTCCTCCCCAAGTGTCCTGTGGAGGATCTGCAGCCTCATTATGTAACTGTGATCCTTCCCATCAATAAATCCCTTTTATGACACTGCAGCCTTTTCCATGTTGGTGACAAACACAGAGCTTCTCCTGCATCCAGGTTCCCTCTCCCTGGTTTTGCCTCTCTCCCTTCCTTTCTACCCAGCTGGCTTTTTTTCTGTGCCCCAGTTTTGGAGGGAAGCAGGAAACAAGTGGTCATGGAAACTCAGTTGTCACCCACACTTTCCATCCCCCTCTTCCTGCCTTTTAATCTTCAGAGTGTGTTGCCAATGTGCCCCAGGGCTTCAAAGCTGTGGAAAATTCAGCTGAGGCTGTGGTTGGTGGTCACAAAGGGAAGGAAGTGTTCTCCAGCACAACCCCAGGTGTACCCAGCTTCCCACAGAGCCTCCCACATCCCTCAGAGACACGTGGGCCACATCTGGATGTCACAGCTGGACTCAGGCTCATAAGGCCTATGGGTGGTGCAGCCACCCCAGCACGGTGTCTGTGCCTGGCTCAGATGTGCTGATGAGCACAGGGATGGTGGGATGGCCTGCCCAGGGTCTCAGAGGGGCACCTGAGCTGCTCGGGGGCCAGGGAGAAACTCCCCCCTCAGAATCACAGAATCAGGGTTGGAAGAGACCTTAAGGATTGTCCAGTCCAACCATCCACCAGCACTGCCACTGTAACTAAACCTCATCATCCAGTGCCACATCCTGATACCTCCTGAACACCCCAGGGGTGGTGGCTCCACCACATCCCTGGGCGGCCTTCAGCTCAAGGTCTGACCACCCCTGATGAATGTGGATCCCCTGTCTCAGCTCAAGGCCATTCCCCTGCTCCTCTGACTGCGGGCACAGCACCAGAGACTGACCCCACCTCACCACAACCCTTCAGAGATGTGATGTGACCCCCCTGAGCCATCTCTTCACACTGATCAGCCCCAGCTCCCTCAGCCATTCCTCAGAAGAGAAATGTTCTCTAGGCCTTTCATGAGCCTTGTTGCTCTTCACTGGACACTCTCCAGCCCCACGAAGTCCTTTTTAAAGTGGGGGTCCAGAACTGACCGCAGCACTGGAGCTGCAGCCTCACCAATGGATGATCACCCCTGCCTGCACTGTTCCCATACAGGCCCGGGTGCTGTTGGCCTCCTTGGCCACTTGGGCTCACTGTTGGCTCACACTGAGCGCTGCCACGTCCCTTTCTGCTGAGCAGCTCTGGAGACGCTCCTCCCCCAGCCTGGAGCTTCAGGGCATTGCTGTGACCCCCTTGGCCTTGAACCTCGTGCCATTGTCCTTTGCCCGTTGATCGAGCTTGTTCAGGTCTCGGTAGAACCTTCATGCGTGAGATTCTGTCCTCACACTGAGCCTTGTCTGGTTTTCTCTGCAGCTGAAACACTGGAGAGGGAAAACCTTGAGGGTTGTGAGGCTCTGTGGCATGGAAATGTTTGCGTGCTGCACTGAGGAGATGGAACTTTGGGTCTCTGATGGCTTCAACCTCTCAGAATTCTATTCTGGCTCCTGTTTACCACCTTTTTAACATTTTAAGCTATGCTGCAGCCATTAAACCTGTAACAGTCTGAAACCAGGGGCTCTTGCCTAACACGGGCTGTGGGGTGTGCGGGGTCAGGGTTTTCACTCTCCCCGAGGATGGAGTCTGGGTCTGTGCCAGGAACAAAGAACTCGAGCCAGCTCGGGCACCACTGCTGGATTGTTTGGGATGGCAGCAGCATTGAGAGAGCAGGCAGGGACTCACGGGGTGCAGGGGTAGTGAGAGACCCACCCAGCTCTGCTTTAACACGAGAAGGGCCTGAGCAGCGGGAGCAGCACATCCAGGGGCTGAGCCCTCCCCTGGCCACCGCTCGGAACTGCGCAGGGGCTGAGCCAGAGGACACGCCAGGCTTTGCTGCGGAGGTTTTTGGGGTTTCCCCCTCTTTTTCCTGCTTCTTACCTGCTTATGATTCCTGCAGTCACCATTAACTCCACAGTAGAATTCTCGGGGAAAGTGGAATTGCAGAGGGACTTGTCACAAAGGATGTAGTGACAGGGCCAGGTGGAATGGTTTCAGACTGCCAGAGGGCAGGGTTAGATGGGATATTGGGAAGAAATTTCTCCCTGTCAGGGTGGGGAGGCCCTGGCATGGGATGACCAGAGGAGCTGTGACTGCCTCTGGATCCCTGGAAGTGTTCAAGACCAGGTGGGACAGACTTGGAGCCATCTGGGATAGTGGAAGATGTCCCTGCCCATGGGAGAGGGTGGGACTGGGTGATCTTTAAGGTTCCTTCCAACCCAAACCATTCTGGGATTCTGTGAATCTACGATGAATTCAAGTCCTATCAGAGCTCCTCCCGCATTGGGATAAACTTCAATAAATCTATTGACACCTTCAAGCTCTGCTCCTTGTAAAGTCCCCTCTCATGTCCCTGGTCACAAAAGGAGGAGGAGGAAAATAAGAGAGGTGGCTTGTGCACAGGGCTGTGTTTGATGAGAGATGACAGATATTGGGCTGGATATTTTCTCCAACAAAACCCTGAGAAAACACACAAATCTATCTCCTAATAGCAGGACAGGAGGTGACATAAGAGAGAAGATGCTGAAGGGGAACAATGCAAAATCTCCTTTCCTGGTGGTATGAGAGGACTCTGGCCTGCCCCTTCATCCTTCCTTCGCATCTGGGTCAGAAGTGGAAGGATTTTCCTGCACAGATTGAACCTGTAAAAATGGTGCAGAGACCTATCAGCAAATTCAGAAATCTGACGCAATCCTAATGATGCCTTTTTCCTGGTGTTAGGAAAATGAAACTAGACACGGTTAAAGGGGTTGGGGTCTTTACCTCAGTATTTTAATCAGGATCCTGTTTGATGCATCCACTTCACCCAGGTGACAGCGTGGCAAATGCACCCCCACCATCAGTCACACACACCAGTTATAGACTTTACACATCAGCAGATCTAACAAGGGGGCCCAATAATGAGGTTGGGCTGGGCTAACCCCCAGTTTACAGAATCCTCCTGTCAGGAGACCTTGGGTTCCTGAGATAGTAGGAATGTTTGGTCTCCCTGGCTCTTTAGTTCTGGGCTGTTCAGTCTCAGGCCTGCAGAACACTTACAAAACACTAAGCACTAAACTAGGTAAAAGGTTGCAAGTGTACATACTGCTAATACTTGTGGATACAGAGAACTGTGTAAAAGGTATATAAAAGACAAAAATCATTCTGGCATCACTAAGAGCTCTCCCCCCCACACTTTATAATGCATTCCTCCCCTCCTCTCCCTGCCCACCCTATACATAGCTCAATCCTTCCTGCTATACCCAAAACACCTCCCCAAATGCAGGCTGTGGTGAGGGGTAGGAGGGGGGAACATTTTAACCCCATTCCACTCTGGTTTGTGGTCTAACGTCTGCAGTTTTTTCCACAGCTTCTCCCCCTCCTGCCACGTGCCACCCCTGCCCCCTTTGTGCTGCACTTTCCAGAGGAAGTGGTTTTTGTGGTCAGGTGCAGACGAGCATCTGTGGTGACCCAGATCTCGATTGTGGCGTCATGGAACTTGTGCTGTGGCCTCTTCCTGTCCCACCTGGGCCACGAGCCCCTTTCCACCTCCTGTCCTGCTCTGCTTTTTCCTGGCTTTGCTTTGCTCTGTGGTTTTTGTATCTCGAAATAAACAAGAAAATGCAGGGAAGGAGGGGCACATTGTGGTGGTGGGAGATTGGCAGCCTGATATCTGAAAGTGTCTTTGAAGCAGACCTTGCAAATTCAGTGCTTTGAGGGTCACATGCCAAGAGTCACTTTAGTGAAAACATTTAACTCATCTCCCACTTGGAAAATCCTGTCACTGGGGTCAGTCTAACCTCGAAGAGGAAAGACTGAGATGTGGAAACAGCAGCAGCACAGCCCTTAACTCTTGCCCTTTCATCTGGGAGTGGGTTTGAAGTGCAGCATAAAAAATATACGGTGGTTATTAATTTTTAAAAGTGATGCTAAAGGTAAATGAGTTTGGAAAGTTTTCTTCCACATTCCTGAAAGTTTCTGAAATGAGTTTGATTGGTTGGAAATCTGTGAAATGCAATGACTTTTGACGTGCTTTATAGTTCAAATATGGTTTAGGCAGCTTCTTCAGGCTGCCCTAACTGAAGGGCAGATTTTCCCACTGACAGAGCAGATTTCATCCTGAGTGGAATGGAGCTTCCTGGAATCCAGCACTTAAGCTTCCTACAGCTGGAAAGATATGAGAATGATGGTTGTGTCAAGGGAGATATGAGAACAAGTCCATGAACATCTGTACTGTAAAATAATCAGGGCAATAGACAGGGAAAGTTTAAAGTTGTTCCTGTGTCAGGTCTCCTGCTCAATGGTCAGGTGCAGGACCAAGGCAGGAGACCAGGGAGGCCTTGATTGGGGCTTTTGGCTAAAATTGTTCAAATGATGACCCTTTCTGAACCAGCTCTTTGTGCAGGCTGTGAATCCAGCTGGATGAGGAACGATCACCCCACCACTCCAGTAAGGCTTTTCCTGCCACTGTTTTGGGCACTGGAGCGAGGCACTGGCAAGGCTCAAGCCCTGCAGGGTCTGTGTGTTTCTGTCACAGCACACTTCTCATTTCTCCCCCACAGCCCTCTGGGGCTTCAGAAGACATTGCAGAAATTGATGTCTGAAGAGGAGAACATTTCCAGACTTGCCAGGGACAGACAGAACCTGGAGGCAAAGGGGGGTCTGATGGTGCCATCACTGCAAAGCAGGTGCTGCAGTGACACTCAGGAGTGAGGTCACCTCAGGGTCCTGTGTCCCCCACAGCAGCAGCAATCTGGACCTGTGGCCAGTCCCCTCACAGTGGCCAAGCCATGTTTTAGTTGTTTTCACCCAGCAGAGTCTGCCCTTGAAGGAGAGGGGCTCTCCCTTCCCTCTCCCCGCTGTCCTCACACAGACATAGCACAGATTCCTGCAGAAGGACTTTGTTCCCACCCTCCATGGTGGATCCAGCCCCTTCCCTCCTTCCAAATCTCAGCTGAGAAGGTGAAGCAATGCCTCAAACAACAAATACAAGAGACAAACAAGTTTCTCATTTATTTTGTAATAATTGTTTGATAACAGCCTAAATAAATGCCGAGACATTTTGCGGGTGCCAGTACAGTTGATGAATTAGCAGCATGCAGATGTCACAACAAGCAGTGTTCCAAGGTGGGCACGCATGGACAGGTAAATATTTCAGTGTATTTTTATGCAATTTTTACAAAAAGATCTTGGGAAATCTCGGGTTGTTACAAGTAAACAAAAAGAACAAAAGTGGTTTGTATTTCTACTAAACACAAAGCCAAATCTTACGCTCTTTTAAATTAAGAAGATTTTAAGTCAGATAGACTTTAAAAAACAATTAAAAACTTTATTTTTATTTTTTCTGTGATAATGAAGTGATAATTTCACTGAATTTGGGACTTCTGGGAGACCTACAGCATATCCTTTAGGAAAAAAAAGGGATGTCTTGCTCTGATCCAGTAAAGGGTGGCAGGACAGTGCATCCTGAGTCAGTCTCCCTTTGCTTTTCAAAAAATGTTTGATTTGCACCTGAAAAAGTGTCTGGAGTGTGCACCCTAAGAGATATGAATACCCTAAAGCTACCAAAATAGGAAATGTAGCAGTTTTTAACAAACAGCACTGCTCCAGGCAGAAGTTGTCATTTTAATACAAGTATATTGATGTTTGGCAATGTGTAATTACAGCAAAGCCTGCTTCATGTAGAGGAGGCACTGTATGGTGAGTGACCCAGGAATCTGGATGGCAGATTGCTGGAAATGTTTCCTTTTGAGTACTTTTATAGCAATGCAAATAAAGCAATTTAGAATACAATGGCTGGTGTGATAGATAAGAGCAGCAAGTGATGTCTCTTGCATGGGGAATATCCTTGTGCTCCCTCTTGCTCATGGGGCTCTCTCAAAGCAGATGATTTTGGTACTTCAGGACTTCAGCATCTGAGTACTCTCAGTCCTGTAATGAAAACAAAAGTGTGTTAAATCATTATCTGGGTTACAGTCACAGTTGCACAACTGTGGAGCTGAAATGTCCAGGCAAGAGAAAGAGAAGGAAGAGACACTGGGCAAAATTAATATATTAGGATTTGTATTAAAGTCAATAAGTATCAAACTTTCCCAGCTGGATGCAGGTGAGAGAATAAATCTGATGGATGAATGTAAGCAAGGGAAGGGATGGATGTAGAAATAGAAGGAAGAAATGTCTTGAAAGAAAAAAAATCATATGGACAAGGAAGATTAATTGAGGGGTGGGTGAAAATGGTATGGCCAGAGGAAAGGAGAGATTTTACTGCTGGTAGACAAAAGAAACATGGATAAACTGTATAAACAACTATTCCAGAGACAAGGAGCACTCAGCTGAAGAACCAATTTAGATGTTTTCTGACAGATGTTTTCAGACCCACCCCCAAGCACACTCACCTTTTTTTTCTTCCACATAAGCATTGTCATCAGCACATTGAAAATTAATGTTTTCATTAGAACTATTTTGAGGCCCAGCTGTGATAAAGACAGAGTGTTCAAGTGTTGATCTGGAAAAAAACAGAAAATGAGGGTCAAAACAGCACTGAGATGTCCTCATGTTCAAGACAGACTCAAAAGCCCTTCTTAATGAAGCTGCTCTGATGAGTGCTGGTAGGACAGGAAACGAGAAAGGGAGTAGGACTGAGAGACTTTAATTTCTTCCATTCAATAACCCCTTAATTATCCAATATACCAGTCTGCAGCCATCTAACTGGTTTGGAATACTGTGAATTGTGAGTCCAGGGTGCTGGAGGGAGCCCTCCTTCCTCTCTCTAAAGTTTTTTAAAGATGGGCAGGGGAAAATCAATTTCGGTTTTAATCATAGAACACAACTGTATTTGAATTTTATATTAATCTGAAGTTACAAAGCCATTTGTATTTGAAAATACATTGATCTATCCTGGAGAAGGAGGGAGCTGTCAGCAAAATTCATTGTATGTTTATCGTTGAGAACCTTTCTGAGAGCTGAAATGCTGATCAAATCAGCCGTGTTTGCTGATGAGTATTTTCCTGAAATGGTGTTTTGGAAAGATCTGCAAGAGCTCAGCTGCTCTGTGAGCAGGGCAGGCACAGGCTCTGCTCCTTGAAGGGGCAGGAACAGCAGATCTGGGGCTGCAGCACTGCCTGACCCCTCCCCAGGGAGCTGGGGCAGAGCTGGGGTGCACCCCAGTTTTAGTGAACCCTGAGCACAAAACCAGCTGAGCTGTTGTTTTATGAGGTGTTTGTGCACCCACAAATAACCCAGCTCCTCAGAAGGCTGAAATGAGGCAGTGCTGACTCAAAGCAGTACCTGCAGCCGCTGTGGGCTGAGTCAGAGCAAGAGCTCGTGGGCACTGCCTGCACTGCTTAAAATTATCAGCTTGGGTCTGGAAGGCTGCATTGACACCACGGCTTTCAGCCTTGATGTTTAAAGCTTGTGGGGGCCCTTTTGGAAATTTCCTGTCTGACTTTCTGCTTCAAAAAGAATTCTGCAAGTGGGGAAAAACAGCAAAAACTTGGGAAGATGTTTGCTTAATTCAGGCCAAACTTTTCTCCTAAGGTGCTGTGTTACATACCTGTCCTGAAGTGCAGGGACATCCCTGTGACACAGACAGCACTGGCACCTGCAGAGAGTAAAAAAAAATGAAATTAATACAGAAAAGTACTTCTTCAGAGGTCTGTAAAGATATCTCTGCTTAGAAGGACTAAAATAGAGTTTCTGGCCAACAAACCCTCCCATAAACACTCTTCTCTCATTTTTTCAGGGCAAGCATAAAATATCTAATTAAACTTCAGTGTCTCATTGGACAAAGGGATTTCAAGCTTTCCATCCCCCCACAGTGTGCTTTTGAGATCTCTCTGCTCTGTCTGTACCAGTCTACTGACTCTTATTCTTGTTTCCACCAAGGAGAGAGAAAACAGAGGCAATGAGGCAAAATTCCTCTGTCTTGTGGGACCACAGTGGAGCCCTGGGAGCTCCTCCAGCCCTGCTCCCACCAGCAGCACCCAGAGCTCCCCCAGCCCTGCCCACAGCCCCAGCAGTGCCATTACCACTCTCAGGGTCCTGGCCCTCCAGCTCTCCAAAGCCCTCGTGGCTGGCTCCACAGTGCATCTGCTCCCTCCTGGCCCAGTAGGTGGACAGGTAGCTGGATTCCTTGCTGTTGTCAGCTCTTGCCACCCCCACGACTGCAGATGTGTGCTGCTCAGCAGAGTGCAGAGTGAGCTGGTCAGGGGAGTAATCTGTGATCAGGCACATTTCCAGATCCTGGTCATCTTTAGAGGTCAGCCTGTAGGCTGAGGGAGATGGAGTGATCTCTGCAAGTGGAGAAAAGAGGAGTCATTAGGTGAGATTGCACATTCACAGTTCCTTCAGTCTGAACACAGAGCCACTTGGAAATGCAGGTTTCTCCATTATTCCAGTGGGGAGTTGCCTGATCTTGTTGGGATCTTGTGCTAGGACACCTTTAGAGAACCAAACCATCTACAGCAGATAGAAGCTACTTCTATTAACTCAGGTTGTGAGGGAGATGTAGAGTGGCCAGGCAGAATTCCAGGAGGGTCTGAAAAGGCTTGTGGACATCCACCCTGGATGTCCATGTCCACCCTGGCCATTCCTGTGGGTGACAGCTCCCTGGACTCTGCTCTGCAGCCTGGGGACACCCAGGGACGTGTGTGACATCCTCAGAGCACCTGAGCAGCCTGGCCAGCAGAAGGTGGCCCTGCCCATGGCTGGAACGTGGCCTTTAAGATCCCTCCCAACCCAAACCATTCTGTGATTTTGTGATTCTTGAGACACCTGGGGCTGTTCTGCTTTTTCTGCAAATGTTCAGTCAAATCCACCAAATGCAAAATTCCACTTGGTCCCTCTCTCCTGAGGGGCAGAGGATAAAACTCTAAATCTTCAGGGTGTCCAGATTTACCACCAGTGCACTGATGGTGCCCCTACAGCAGAAAGCTCCAGAAGCCACAGCAAAGTAGGAGCTTGGGGCTGCATTCAGGGAAAGAACGGGGAAGCGAACAAATGTTTCATCATGTTCCACCTCTTGTAACAAATTTTTTACAAAATTTTACCCTGCAGAGAGGGGTTTGAGGCACTAAAGGCTGCAGATAGAAGACATCTGCGACACATTTCTGTTTTCTTGCTTCAAACTCTGCTAGTGAGTCAGCCAGACTGGGATTTTCCACATGTATTTTTCACACAACTTGTGGTTAAACCCTTTTTTGCATATTTAGCTTTATAAACTTGTACTCTAAAGATATATTTCATCTGATTCTATGAGAAGGTGCATTTCTGAATTCTTGTTCATGACTAACAGTAGAATGTTCCAGACACTGCAGTGCACTCATGGTGACTAAATGAAATATCATTACAGACATACTTTAGCCACAGTGCAGGTTTGGGGCTCTCAGCAGCCCTGTGGCTGCATTTTCCATTGGCCTTCACAGATTTTAATGAGAGCTTCATTTATAAACTGAAGAAGTGTTACTGTGTAGGATTGAGAGTTTAGATTAATCTTTGCTTTCTCCCTGTTCACACACCTCACTGATAAATATTGTAGAAATCCTGAAGACAGCTCAGCTCCTAGATGAAGAAATTTTCATTTCTTCCTGTGGGCAAAGTCTAGAAAATGTCTCAAAATCTTCTTTATCACTGAAATAAATGTCCTTCATCTGTTCTGTTCCCAGCTGTTGCCACCTCAGAGAAATAGCCATACTTCTCTACTAGCATGATCTCAGAACAAAAAGAATCCACAAAGCCCAAGGGATCATTCTCTGGCCCATCTCCTAAATTCATCCATTCAAGCTCTGCCCTGGCTTTGAAGAACCTGATGAGACTTTGCAAACTCTGCAGAAATAGAGCCTGGTTTATGCTGGGGCTCCCTTAACCCCTCTCCACACCTCCCATGTTCCTGGTATTAGAACGAGCTTTCAGTGATTGTTTGTTGGGGAGAGGAAGGCAGGAGCTGGTAAAAAGCTTGGTTATAGATCCCTGTATAAAATCCAGCTGAGCAGGGTAGATCACTGCCATGGGTACAGGGAAATGAAAGAGAAGAGGAGGAATTTATCGAGCTGCTCTGCTTTTCTCTCTTACCACGAGTACTGTGCTTTCTGAAGAGATAAATATCCAGCTCTCTCCAAATGAGGATGTTTTTCTCACTTTCAATCTGTGCAATGCTTTGATCTTGAACACATAAAGCAATAAAGCCTGTTTTTCACAGGAAGCTGCAGCAGTTTTGCACAATATTTGTTTCCTGTTCTCACTCAGAGCAGTGGCTGCCTCTGCCCTGGTGCTGCAGTTCAGTTCCTGTGAGCTCCTTTGTGTTTGCCCATTGCTGTGAAAGTTTGCAGCCAGTTTTGGTAAACACCATCTCCTCTAACCCTGCCCTGTGGCCTGTTATTCTGTCTTAATGTGCTGGAGATGCTGTGTATTTATGACCTCTGTTTACAGAAAGAGTGAGAAGTAAATGATACATGAGCTTTCCATGCTGCCTGATTTTATCTTTACTGAAGGGTGTCTCCCAGGTGGAAGAGCAGGAGCTGCTGGAATGCTGTTCCTGCCCAGTCTGCAGAGGCTGATCTCAGGCAGAAAGCAGTAGAACCCTGTTCCAACATCTGACTGAGACCTATGCTGGTTTTAGGTTGGTTTTTTTTCCCCTCCAAACAATCTGCAGTAGGAATCCTGAAATGGTTTAATTCCCAGCTGATATCATGCAGAAAATTATCACTTTTTCCATTCCTTCCAAAGCAAACTCTCTGTATCTCTGGTCAGACTGGAACTGGTGGGACAGAACCTTTGGTGCTCTCACCACTGCCCAGCCTGGGACAGGATATTCCACAGCTGGAGTCAGCCTGGAGCTACTGCCCCACTCCAGGGCCACCTGTACCCCTGCATTCATTCAGGCCAATCTTGTCCCCAGAGGAGCAACTCCAAGGAATTAACAAGCACTTTAGTGCTGTTTCCTGTCTGTTCTCCAATGCATGTTCCAAAAAGTCTGCCAGAGATCCTCTATGAAATCTTTCATGTTGTAGAAATGCTTGAGACAGCTTAGCTCCCATAGGAAGAAATTTAAATTTCTTTCCATGGGGAAAATCTAGAAAGGGCCGCAAAAATCTTTATAAATGTTCTTCATCTGTTCTTTTCCCAGCTGGGTGCTGGGGTGGCTACACCAAGACCAGATGAACACATTTAGGACTGGAACCCTTCCCAGACATTCCAGACTCTGTCTGGAGATGCTCAGGTAGCAAAAGCAGGTCCTAGACCAGCATTATCCAAGTCCTCCAAAGTGCAGAGAACTCTGAGCAGAGATTCAGTGTTTGCAGTTGTGATTATGCTGCTTCACTGGCAGACTTCAGGCCTAATTCTGATCTCCTTCAAAAAAATGTATTTGTAATTGTCTCTGTAATTATACCTGGGGAAGTCAAACTACCAAAATTATCCAAAGTCTTTCTCAGAAACCTTTTAAGGGAAAGATTTCCCACAGAACCCAAAGTAACAGTGAGTTAATAGAGGAAGATACCTGTATGTGAGGAGAAACCAAGTGCTCAATGGAATAAATAGTTCTCTAATATCAAATCAGGACAAATACTGGGCTTTTTGCATGTGTTCACCTTCAGAAAAAGTTGAGATTAATTTTTTCTTAAATTTCTTATTGGGAAGCAATACCCTGTTTGTGTTCATGTATGGATCTACTCTTGCACCATCTAACCATGAGTGAGAATTGCTAGGATCTCCTCTGCTGCTCCTTCCAACAATGTTAAGAAAAGATTTTTAGGGGTCAGAAGGAGCAATTCTGCTTATCTAATCCACTTTCTCACAGGTGACTGAGATGGATTAACCCAGCTGTGTGACAATTTCCCAGAAACAAAAGGACTTGAAGTGGCTGTCCGTGGACCTCCTGAGAATGTTTCTCATTTTCACAAAACGCTTTTCCATGCTTTTTCTTCCAAAATCAGACTGGTTTTCAATAGCCAGATCAAGTTTTCAATTATACATGGCAGTGATTTTGTTTCCAGAAAAAAAGAAAAATCTCTTAGAATCCTGCAATGGTTATGGATTTTAAAACAGAAATATTGTGACACATTCTCTTAGGCTAAGGCTTAGAAAATCCAGTGTCTGAGCCCTGTAGTCATCCTGCCCTGGCTATTGAACCTGTGTGAACATCACCCCCTCTCTCAGTTCTGTCCTGCAGTGGATCACTGCCACAGCACAGCCCAGCCCTCCCTGATTCAAAGGCAGCATCCCTGTTCCAACTGGCTTTTGCCAAGGAAAACGTAAAAGAAGCTGGAAGAAACTTCCATGAACCCCCAGGTCCATCCACACAATAAACAAATGATTTACCAGTCCTGGTATCTATGAGGAACAGAAAGCTCAGGCTTACTTGGGGTAACAACGAGCAGGGTCCCAGTTCCAAATGTGGGTTTGCTGTACCCCTGGTTGGCACACTGGTGCCAGCCCCTACAAAAATGTGGACAGGTTTTTGCAGTGCATACTGGCAGCCAGGTCAGCAGCCCAGAGCAGGGGGTGACTTTAGGGAGCAATGATGAAATTTGCTGACTTAAGACACTATCAAAGTACCAAACAAATCTACCAGAAAATTACCAGGATCAGAAACAGAGATCAAACTAAAAAAATGTTCATACTTTCATTGGTCACAGTTGTGTGGTGTTATAGATTTTGGGGCAATTCAAGGAACAATCTCCTTTTCCACGTGTAGCACCACCTAAAATTCCAGTTCTCTGAGCTGGTGGCCACAGCCTTTCAGTCCAGCTTTTCTCCTGAATATTTGCTACCCTCATGCCTTGATCACAACAAGGTTCTTCTTCCTAATGTCAGTTTTATCCCACTCCATCCCCATAACTCCCATGACCCAGGACACCTTTGTGAGGACCCTGTTGGTTACAGTTATGTCCTCACAGATTTCAGTGGCACTCTGTGCCCCTGTCTGGGCCTTGGAGTCTCACAGGCAGTCTGATAATTCAGTTTCTTGGGAATTCCCACTCTGTCTCTCAGCTGTGCAGTGCCTGGAGTGTTACAAATGGTCCTGCAGCTTGGCAAAGCTGCAGGTCCCAGTTGCAAACAACATTTATAACACAGTGTCCATATAGCAGATAACCCAGCTAAAAGCAGTCAAGCCCCATTCCAACACTGGTATTTAAAATATTGTAGTGCAATGCTCCTTGGTGGTGTTCTGATACAAGCAAAGACCAGCTAAAATGGTCATAATCACACTGAGTGGATATTTTCTAAATCATAGAATCCCAGAGTGGTTTGGATTGGAGAGAACTTTAAAGGTCATCTGGGTCAGCTTTCCTGCAATGACCAGGGACAACTTCAACCAGGTAAGATTGCTCAGAGCCCCATCCAACCTGACCTTGAATGTTTCCAGGAATGGGGCATCTACCACCTCTCTGGGCAACTTGTGCTGGTGTTTCACCACTCTCACAGTAAAAAAACGTCTTTTTTAACCCCAGTTTGAATCTACCCTCTTTTAGTTTAAAACCATTACTCTCTGTCCTGTCCCTACATGTTGTTTCAAAAACTTAATCTCCATCTTTCTCATAAGTCTGAAAGTACTTTTATTATGGAAAGGCTGAAATAAGGTCTCTCTTCAGCCTCGTCCAGGCCAAACCAGCCCATCCCTGTCAGCCTGTCCTCACAGGAGAGCTGCTCCATCCCTCCTGTGAATCCACTCCAGCAGGTGCTTGTCTTTCCTGGGACCCCAGAGTTGGGTACAGCTCTGCACGTGGGGTCTCACCAGGGCAGAATCAATCATTCAGTCAATCAATCAATCAATCAATCCCACAATCTCCCAGGCAGTGCTGCTGGGGATGCAGCCCAGGATGGAGTTGGCTTTCTGGGCTGAGGGTGCACATCCCAGGCTCTTGGCCAGCAACATAAATATTTTAAACCTCCTTGTTTTTTCATGCATTTCTATCTGACTTACATAATCCACAACTTTTCCTGAGGCCAGTGGAAGTGGCATGGGTGGATTCTTTAGGAGAGGGCAAATCCACATGTCTGGCTTTGCAGGAGAGCAGAACCAGGGTTTGTCTCAGCTGATCCCAGGAGTGCAGTCGGGGAGGAGCACTGGAAGTGTGTCCCTGCCAGCCTGGGCTGCTGCCCTGAGCTAAATGCCACTGCTTGAGCAGGGCTGCAGTGCCCTTGACAGCTGCCATTCCCCAGATCTTGGTGGGTATTAACAAACTTGCAAATCAGTAAAAACATCAGGGGAAATGTACCTGGCAAAACCAGAAGTCTCGTCCCGGATCCAAATGTGAGTTTGAAACTACTTCCATAGTCACACAATAACTCAGGTCTCTACAATATCCAGAGCAGCATTGGATGGAACCTTCAGCAATTAAATACTCCATGAAAATAAATCCTGTTTATCTCTGAGAACAGACAGATCCATTTAGCTGGGACTTTTCCACCTATTGACTTTCTTTTCATTTGATACTTCACATTTTGCACTCCCAAACACTCTCCTTAGTGTTCCCCTCAATCCTGTTGGTCCCATTGTTTCCAGAAAGCCACCTGCACCACAGCTTTTATTCCCCATCTCATTCCCCATTTATTTATTCTGCCAGTCAGACTCCTCTCTCAAAAATCAATTTATTTACTGTTACAGCACAGCTCACCTAGGGGCTGATGGTGCAGTGAAAACCTCCACCATCCCATTCTCTTGGATTTGCCATCTGAATTAGTCAAGAGTGATCCCAGAACAAAACTGCCATTTAGTTTTTGAGTAGAAAGCTCTTTTTTGGTGTGCAGGGAGATCCTTGCTCATTCTGCCACTAAACCCTGAGGTTTCAGGATGCATTAGGGACATTCCTACAGAGTTACCAGAGTGAGATCTGGAGCAGCTGCACACAGATATGGCCATAATGGTAAATCTGGAGATAACAAATTAACTCAGAGCTTTGATTTGCAGCTCCTTTAGCTCACTGATTGTCCCATATAAACTTGAGATTCTCATTTCTCGGATATTTTTGAAGAGGGTCGGGGAGGGTCATTTAAAATCAGAGAATTTTCCTCAGAGGATTTCAGAATTAATTCTTTCCTTACATTGTTGTGGTTTTTAACTTTCAGAATAAAATCACGTTGAAATTACCTTAGGAATCACTACTATTTTATGAAATGGAAATACTATTTTTCAAGAGTAAACACAAACAATTAAAATACTAAACAAACCTAAATTTTTTTAAAGAAATTTGGAAAATTTGATACATTTACAAAAAAAATATTCATATCTTGGGATGTGTTGTTTCTTTCCCTTTTACAAAGGGTTTCAAACAAGAAAAGAGGTGTAGGAGTTTTTTTCCCCCATACATTTGTGGCAGCAACAGTCAAAGCACACTTTTTCTGTCTTTTTTTGTTCTGAAAAATTAATTTGTGATAAGGGTCACCTGTCCTTCCTTCCATCAAAGTCTTACAGTAATTAACTTTGCTTCTTGCCCCAATTCCCCTCTATCCAAGTATCTCTCCCACCCTCAATTTTAGGGCTATTAAAGGTCACCCTGTTCTCCACCAGTTCCAGATCCTCATTTCTAAATGTGCTCCAAGCTCATGTGGATATTGCAGGGCAAGGTCTTGAATCCCCAAGACTCAACACAACCTGGCTGGGACATGAACTTGGTGTCGTTCTCAAGGCTGAGCTCTCTTGTCTTCAAATAATGACAGAAACCCATTCCCTACAGCTACAGCTCAAGGATCTCCAAGGCACAGACCCAATGTGTGCAATTTTTATGTTCACAGTTCTGAGTCAGGTTATCTCCAGCTATTTCTATTCACTGGAAAAGTCCTTTTTGCCTGCTATGAAACCAGTTTCACCCCTCTGCATTTTGCTGCTCTGTGTTGGCTTTCACCATTTTGATTCTCTTCTCCTCCAAGGTTACCATCACAGCCTCAGGCTCCAAAAATGCAAACAAAAGTGAATTGGGGGAGCAAACTGGGGTAAATGATTTCATTACCTGAAGCTGGAATTGGACAATTAATGTCTGATAGCAAATAGACCAAACCTGTATCTGCCTGAGAAACTCGTGTCCATTGTCCATCTTGGGTGCAGCCTCTGCCAGGCTTTTGCACTGCCCAAGGTGCATCTACTGAAGACTTTATAAATATCCACTTTATTCCCTAACTCTGTCTGGCCTCTGTTCAAGGTCAGCCTCTCCAGGCATTGTTTCAGGAGCTTCATTTAGGAGCCCTCTTCCTGCTGACTCTGCAAGGAAAATCCTCTTTCACATGTAAAACCTCTGCTATGTTCATTCTCCGGAGCAGGGAGGGGAGAATTTTCAGTGGAAATTACTTGCTCTTAATACAAACTGAAAATTCAGGGTCCTGTTGCTAATATATTGTGGGGTGGCAAAATAACTCGTGAACTGAAAGAAGTTCTTCTAGCTGGGAGTTCAGACATACCTGGAGAGACCACTAGTTTGGTTCCAGCTCCAAATGTAAGCTTGCCATAAGTCCCAGAATTGCACTGTGACACAAGGCTTTGCAAAATGGTGCCATGGGAGGTGCCTGTGCTGGATGAAGGCTGGAGAAGGTGGCAGTGCAAGGTTTTATTGGAAGCAGCCACTGAATCACAGAATGAACTAAGCTGGGAAAGATCTTTGAGATCATCAGGTCCAAACTATGACCCAACATCTCCTCATCAACTAAACCCTGGCAGTGAGTGCCAGTCCAGGCTTTGTTAAGCCCTCCAGAGACAGTGACTCCACCTCCTCTCCAGGCAGACAATTCCAGTGCCCAATCACTCTTTCAGTGAAGGATTTTTTCCTGATGTCCAAGCTAAACTTCCCCTGCATCTTAAGGCTGTGTCCTCTCGTTCTGTCAGGGGTTGCCTGGGAGCAGAGCCCGACCCCACCTGGCCACAATCGCCTTTCCTGAAGGTGTAGTGAGTGATGAGGTCCCCTTGAGCCTCCTCCAGGATAAACACCCACAGCTCCCTCAGTCGTTCCTCACAGGGCTTGTGTTTCAGACCCCTCACCAGCCTTGTTCCCTTCTCTGGACACTCTCCAGCCCCTCCATGTCCTTCCTAAACTGGGAGTCCAGAACTGGACACAGCACTCGTGGTGTGGCCTCACCAGTGCCGAGTTCAGGGGGAGAATCCCTGCCCTGGTCCTGATGGCCACACCATTCCTGATCCAGGCCAGGTGCCATCGGCCTTCTTGGCCACGTGGGCACACTGCTGGCTCATGTCCAGCCTGGCCCCTCTCTCGCCCCTCTCCTCAGCCTGTGGCTCTGCAGGGGTTGTTGTGGCCAAAGTGCAGGGCCTTCACTTGGACTTGTTAAACCTCATGTTGTTGGACTCAGCTCATCTCTCCAACCTGTCCAGGTCTCTCTGCAGAGTACCCCTGCCCTCCGGCAGATCCACACTCACTCCCAGCTCACCAACATTAGTGGCTGCCACCTCAGCATAGACAGCACATTGCTCTGCCTGGTTAATTCACCATCTCTGTGTTCTGGCCTCTGTCTCAGCAGCAGCACCTGTCCATCACTGATGGACACACAACCTCCCAGACTGTGCTTGGAGCCTCCTGGCTGCTGCAGCTGAGTCTCACCAGCCCATGCCACCTTCCTGCTCTCTTCTCTCACAATGTCCCTCCTCTCTGCAGGCTGCACTTTGTGTTGTAATAATTCACATTTGGAATCACAGCAACACAGAATTGTTCAGGTGAGAGAATTGTCATTCTCTCACAATGTCCCTCCTCTCTGCAGGCTGCACTTTGTGTTGTAATAATTCACATTTGGAATCACAGCAACACAGAATTGTTCAGGTTGGAAAAACCCTCTAAGACCATCAAGTCCAACCCATAACCCAGCAGTGCCATGTTCACACCTGAATTGTGTAATTTTGTCAAGAGAGTCCAAAAACATCCTCCCAGTCCCCACAACTAACAGGAAAGATCCATAGCATGTGTCATCCCCATTTCTGATCTCTGGATCACAGCTCCAGTTCTACAGTACCAAGCAGTAACTCAGAGATCCCTGCTACTGCTGGTTCCCAACAGATTGACTCATTTTGCTGCTCCTTTGCAAACATCAGCCCTGGCTTTGAGTGGACTGGAGTTTTCCACTGGGTTCAGTGTCCCAAATATCAGAAATCTGATTTAGTCTTACACATCCCTGCACTTGCATTTCACTTCCTTGTTGCCACTTTTCCAATACTTCTTTTCCCCAGCATGGACACATTTCTGGCACACACTGGTTAAGGACAAAGTCTCCCACTTCGTTCCTGAGAATACGAAAACCAGCTCAAATTTCTGCCCAGAGCCACTGCCCTGCTCTTGGTGCAACTGGAGCACAACACTGTCTGTGCTGAGCCCACCTTGGCTCAGAGGGGACACAGCTCACCTGGGGCAATGACAAGTCGGCTTCCACTCCCCCAGGTCACTTTTGCCCAGGTTCCTGTCCCAGCACAGTGTGAGAGCTCATTACAAAATGGGCCTCTGCAGGCACCCCCTCAGGGGCTCGGCAGGGCTGGGTCCTGGAGCTGCCCCTGCAAGAGGGTCTGAGCACCCACAAACATTTCCAGAGATCTCCTCTGGCATCTCTTTGCCCAAAATCCATGGCTTTGATTGTCAAACCTGTCAGAGATGGGCAGAACCTCCTTCTGAGCTATCAGGGAACAGTTCCAAGTACAGTTCCATGTGCCACTGGGAGTGTTTGTGCATTTCCAGCATGTCAGAAACTCCCCTGAAGGTTCCACATCAGCAGCAAGAAATGAAGGAGCATCTCAGTTCCCCTCCCAATCTGCTGTGTCCCTCCCAGAGCAGCAGGTTCTACAGGGGGCTCCAGGAGACACTGAAAGGTTTTTGTTAGAGGAGAGCCAGGAAAGCTGAACACTCACGGGGCTGGATGGACAGCCTGGTCCCTGAGCCAAAGGTCAGCTTTCTGTAGCTGCTGTCACACAGCATTTCCTGCCCTAACAAAAAGCCTGAGAGCAGCTCCTCTCCCCCAGCCTTTACCCAGCCCTGCCAGGAATAGCTGCCTTTGGTTGTGGTCACTAAATGGGAGCCATCTGATCCCAGAGCTGGGCAGAAGCTCCCCCTCAGCCATCAGGGAACAGTTTGCATCCCTGCCCAAAGGCTGCTTGCACTGGAATGGCCCAAGGGAAGGGAAGGAGGCCCTGGAGCAGCCTGGGATCAGGGTCCCTGGCACAGAACAGCTCCACAGCAGCCCAGATTTGCAGCTGCAGGAGCATATGTGCAGTGCCAGAGGTGTTCCAGCATTGAAAGCCTTGCTGTCCATTGCAGCTGGGCCATTGCTTTGAGTGCCCAGCCCCAGCCCATCCCAGGACAGAATTGGTAGGGGAGAGAGATTGCAGCCCTCAGGCCCTGAGCTCCTTTCTGGGCCAGCTGGGGATGGAGCCGCTGAGCCCAGGGGGAATTGGAGCTGCTGGCAAAGAGCAGAGCCCTGGGCTGGGCTGGATGCCAGCTGGGAGCTCCATCTCCTGCAGCACCTGCAGAACTTTGGGGAAAGGACAGCCAGGAAAGCTGAACACTCACGGGGCTGGATGGACAGTCTGGTCCCTGAGCCAAAGCTCAGCTTGCCGTAGCCAGAGCCTGAATTCACACAGCATTTCCTGCCCTAACAAAAAGCCCAGCAGGGCCCTGCAGAGCAGCTCTTCTCCCCCAGTC
>JAHLSL010013468.1:10515-26792 GCA_025920805.1 Petroica traversi | reverse complement strand
CTCTCCTGACAAAAACCTTCCCCAGCACCTGGCAGCTCTGGTCCCCCCACATGTCACCAGCATCATCTGCCCTCGGGATCAAGAACAGTCTTGGAGCTGTGGATGCCAGCTCTGTTTGCTCTTTCTGCCCAAAGCCAAAGCCCACCTTGAGGAAGAGGAGGGGACTTCTAAGTCCATAGTTGAACACCACCAGCCCAGGAAGGGTATCCTGGAGATCTCCCTGGGCACGGGGCAGTTCTGCACACATGGAAGTAATTAACAATAAAGTGGGTGCACTTTTCAGCTAAAACTAGATGCTGTGTCCCTTTGCCAAGGCGAGCTTGTGCCACAGTCCACAGAGCAGTTTTCATCTCAGCAGGAAAATGAGCTCTCCAGAGTCTGAGAGAGAAAAGCAAGCCCGGCTGGCATGGCCATGGCATGAAATGTCCTGAGCAAATGTGGTCAGGACCCCCTAGTGCATATCTGATAGGAAGGACAGAGATCTCTGACAGGGTCATTGAGATCAATCCTTAGTACACCTCTCTTAGCTTGTATCACTAGTATGCTTTTTGTATCTTTCTTTTTTATATATACAGTATTGAGCAAAACAATGGTTTAAACCTTACTTGGTTTCACGCTTAGCTGCACTCCACTTCCAAAGGTGATTTTGTTTCCATAGCTATTCACATAGTGTTTTCCTTCAAAACAAAAACCCTTTCTTTCCTCCAGTACATAATTAGGTCCTACCTGACATTTTTCTCAACTTGGTCTATCCAAATAAACTCCTTGGTAACTTTAATTTACATCTCCTGTAAAGATTTTTCCTAATTTATGGTCTCATTCAGTTTGGACAGAGATGGCCACTGACTGAAAGTTTTCTGCTTCAGTCACCCAAAGAAATCCCACAGCAAAAGTCCTCCTCCAGCATTAGGTCAGCATTAACAGCAGAGATCTCCTCCTGGACCTTCCTAAACCGCTTCAAAACACATTTATTGATTCCCCAAACAAAAAATTCTTTGCCTGTTCCAACCTCTTTCCATGACAGCCCAGCTTATTTTTTTGTCAAGGGGTGCAAACCTGGATGGAAACCTGTCTGTAGGCAGAAGCAGGAGCAACAGAGCAAAGGCCAAGACATTTTTCCCAGCAGAGAAGGAATTGCAGCTTCTAGGAATTAATGAGGACCTTGCCTAGGTTCTGAATAGTGCAAATACAGAACAGTCAGAGGTCTGCAGGTCTGGGAGATTTCTGGGAATAGACAGCAGAGAAGAAAACTACTTACAAATGTCACAGCTCTCAATGACACACAAAGCACAGGAAAATCCAGTCCCTCAAGATGGTATTTAGCTTTATAAAGATTTTTTTCCCTCTCTGATTCAAGGTCAGCCTGTGACCTTCAATTGCTCTCAGAAGGAAAGAATAATGGATTTTAATGGCTCCTTCAATGCTTTCCTGGAAAGAGGAAAAAGGCTTTCCTATCCTTAACTCCCTTCAGGTTTTCTACCTACCTGGTTTCACTCTCAGTTTTGTCCCACTTCCAAAGAACACTTTCCAGCCCAGTGATGAAGTCCCACAGTGACACACTCACTAACAAAAACCACACACTACTTTGGGTCCACACAAATAAGTGTGTTTTCCAAAAGACATCAAGGAGAAAACACATGTCACCCTTGTCACGCACATTTGAGTGTAAATTAGGATGCTTTGCTAAGCTGCATGCCTCTGATCTTTCCAGAAAGAAAGAATTCTGAATGCAGCAGAAAACCAAACCCTAGGAGCATAACAAAGTTAGAGTTCTTGGACTGTTTGTAAGTTGGACAATTTTTGTAATATTTAGGAGAGAGGAGAATATCAGCCTTGCTCTTATAATGTGAAACAACTATTTTTTTAAGATGTACCTGATTTCGGAATTAGTTTTGTGCCTCTCCCAAAGGTGAGTTTCCAGGAAGACTCAGTTATCCCACAGTAATCAGCCTTTATACAAAAATGGTAAAGGAGAGAAGCCTCAACCTTTAACAGCCAGAACACACAGTTTGACATTTCATACGGGATTAAATTTTCTCCACTTTTTAAAACAACTAACAGAGGTATTTCTAAAACTTCTCATGGTCTAAAGGAGTCAGGTACATCAGCCAGCTAGTCAATGTAGCCAGCAAGGGACCAGACCCATAAGAGAAAGAAGCAAAGAAAAATTAAACAGACAGAAACTTCCAGAGAAAATCAATCTAAGGCCCTAAATTTTCTTGTTTGTTTGCAATGACCACAGTAAAGGATCCAAACCCAAGTCCCAGAAACCAGCTCCATCTAATATTCTGAGTAAACAGAGGCTATTCATGTTTGCTGATCTCAATTATATTCCCCAGGAAGGTTTCTCTAACTGAGGAGCTTCACAACACAAATACATTCACTGATTTTCAGCACAAGAGCAATTTCTGAGCTGTTCCACTCACAGCAACACGGCAAAGCAGCTAGAAGCTAATTGTTCTGAATGTGCTCTCCTCCCCTATACCCTCTTTTCTTCATGTTGTAAAGAAGCTTTTCCCTCTGTATTTTAAGGAAGATCTAACAAAAAACCTCAAAGATTCTTTCTGTCCTTGGTGAGGAGATACCTACTGGGCTTCACCAGCAGCCTGGTTCCTCTTCCAAAGGTTAGTCGGTCTGCATTTCCTGAATACACACAGTCAAACCTTCCCTTACAAAAACCCCCATGCTCTTCTGCACATTTCAGCTTCCAGAGCAGGAGACTCAATTTGTCATTAGAATAAACCTGTATGTGCAAAATGTCTGTTAGACATCCCCACAAAATGAAGCTGGGTTTTCTCTTCTCTGTCTCCTTGCAGGTTTTGTGTCAATTCTTTTGACATGCCACAAAAGATGAAGTGCCCTGATCGTGGGAGGCTTTGGCATAGCCAAGAATCAACTCAGGCCTTCCCTACAGAAATCATAGAGCTGACATCTATTTTCAGAGCTGGGCTTTGGAAAGACAGACATTCCCACGAGCACTGCACTCCCCAGTCCTGAGCAATTTTGCAGGGGAAGATGTGCCTGGGGAAAATTTCTGGCAAGGACACCTGGCCCAGTATTCCACATAAGCAGAACTTCTGCATGCTCTTCTATGCCTGTAAATACATATTAAATCACCTTTTCATAGGACAGAGACTTGCCAGGTCTCTGAACAGCCATCTTCTCCTTTCTTGCTCATGGAATTCCACACCTGGGGAGATCTTGTGCTGCTCTTCAAAAGGGAAAAATGTGAAAAGCACAAGGAAAACCCATTCCTTTAACCTGCCTGCAGTATTTTCTTCTACTGAGGAACACCATGAAGGTCAAGCAACTTGAGAAATGAGTCAGCTCTGTATTTAGTGAAATATTTATCATCTCTCTGGAACTCCACTCTGATTTACATGGTTTTAATTTCACTGGGAATTTAATCCTTGCCTTCTTTCTGAGAGCAGAAACTTGCTGTAGTTCCTGGAGGGACTCCTCTCATAACAGCTTCTCTCCATGAACTTTCAGACCTCATAAAAATCCCCCAGACTTCTTTCTGCTCTGTTTCCACTGAACCTTCCAGCCACACTCTCATTTCAGCCCCAGAAGGGGCAGAAATGGAAGGAGATTCCCCTCCCAGGGTAATTACAAATCACCAATTCCAATAATCTGATTCTCCAGGACTTCCCAAAACACCCGTGTTCAGATCATGCACTTACTTGGTTTAACACTGAGCCTTGTTCCTTTGCCAAACTGCAGCTTGTCATAGCTGCTCCCTGAATTCACACATCACTCAATTCCTTTGCAAAAACCCTTCCTGTTCTGCAAATGCACACAATTCAGCAGCACTCCTGCCCTGTGAGGGTTTCTGCACAGAGGTGGACTCAGATAATCCCATCCCAGGCTTCTTGAACCTGGCAAAGAAAATCCAGGCAACATCTCAAGGAAATGTTTCCATTCTGTAGCTATCTGGACAGGAAAAAGCTTCCATCCTAACTGCAAACCTCTGTTCCCTGTTTCTCACTAAGCATTCAGACAATATCTGCTGGCTGAAATATAAAGATGAGGAAGAGAACTTGCCTTGCAGTCAGGTAATTAACCATCATCCTAATGAGTTTCTCTGCTGGATATGCCCATTTCAGCTCTTCCATGTGTATCCTGAGCAATTCCACACCTATTGAATTGGATGACTTGCTCATGGGCGGTTTTCAGAAATGCAGTCATGAAGATGTCATGAATGCAACCCCACATGGTTCTCCTTCCTGCACCCAGTCAGGACACAAATCACTCACTGGATCCTGAAGAAGATCTGGCTCAAACCAAGTCTGTAACTGAATTAACCTACACATTGTGATGCTCACTTGGGGGAGCCTTGTGTTTCCTCTTGTCATTTTCTGCTGACCACTTTTCCTTATTGTTATCTCCTCCCCATCCAGTATTTCCTTACCATTTGGAAAAGAGAAATGCTTATCACAGAATTCAGCAAAACTACAGTTCCTCACCTGTGAATGTAAGGCAAAATCTGACAGAAGTACCATTCTGATCATAAATCAGGAATGGGGACTTACTAAGTTTATTTAGCCTGACCTCTACATAACTCAGGCAGGAAAACCAAGTGTAAGACTCCTGCAGTATTTGAGATCATCACAACTGAAGAAAAATTACACTCTGTGGATTTTTTTGAGGGAACAGCAATCTGAGCTGAGGACATTTGCAAAATATCTGGCAAAGAAGAAGGTAAACAGGTAAAAAAAGCTGCTTTCTTAATCAGACAAAACTTACTTGTTATCACAATTATCTGTGTCCCCTGTCCATATATCTACTTTCTTCCTCCTGCAGTTGCATTGCCTGACAGTTCTCTACAAAAATAATCTCTGAAGTTTGAAATTTATCATTTCTCAGCTAAAAGCATGCTGGTGTGTCACAGCACCTGCCTGTAAAGAAAAAGTTGTCTTTCACAGTTCAAAATGGGGAAAAACCTAAAACCAACCAGTCAGATATACATAAATATTTCACAGGAAATGCTGTCTGGACTGTTTTTTTCCCTTTATTCCTCAGGCATTTTATTTAAATTTTAACTGCAAATCAGAGCTTTTCTTATGAACAAAGGTTTGTTCTGATTTCTTTCTACAAAATGAAAATTCATTTTACTTTACTGATTTCTATTTTTCAGGTCAATCTGCCTCAGAAATGCCCATTTTATCCCAGACATTCAATAGACAATGAAGTCATTCAGTCTAGAATAGGTAGAACATGATGACTTTCAGTTAAATTGAATATCTGAGCCTCAGAGGGAGATCCATTAGACTTCCAATTATATATTGATTGTTGAACTTGCCCAAACAATGCAGCAGTTTTAAATTAACCCTGCCAGAACCTGAGAACAGGTAGGAAAGGAGTAGCTACTTGTGTCATAACCCATGAAAAAGTCTGTACACTTTGTCAGATTGGGCGTGAAAATCTGGTGCTGGCGACTTGAATACAAATCCTTTATAAAAAGCACCTCAGGAAAACTGCAAGGGCAGGACAGAATTTAACAGACCCTTGCAGTTATCCTGCCTGTATACCTGCTCCTAGGAGGAATCTGAATTCATCATTCCACCTGAATCTCAGGGAGAAGATCTCTGGGAGCAGAGCACAAGAACATTTCTGCTTCCACCTCTGCTGGGTGCTCAGGAGCCACACAGAACAGGCTCTCACTGGATCTGGGATGTGACAAAACACCATTTTTGAGTGAGAACAAATGCTGAAACACTGCTTTTCCTGGAGACTTACTTGGAAACACAAAGAGATGAGTTCCTCCACCAAAGGTGAACTTCCTGACACCACCAGACACACAGTGAAAAGGGTCTTTATAGAAACCACTGCAGATTAATGGAGCAGAGTCCCAGTTGCTGCTGAATGACAGAGATAATCCCTCTCCCAAACCCGTGGAAGCCAGCATGAGGCAAAATGTCCTGCTGTGCTGCTGATGGTATCCACAGCAAATTGCTTCTGCTGTTTAAAATTTTCAAAATCTAAATATTATCATAAATTATTTAATACTTTCCTGCCCACATCAGTCTATATTTTGGGTCTGTAAAAGCAAACAAGTCTATTTCACTTTTTTCCCCTATTTAAGGTATTTCAGATGAAGCACAGGTACAAAAAGACAGTTTAGTATTGCAACATTTCTCTGCAACCATTATTGTGTCAACATATTGATTATAAAAGAACAAAAAAGATTTGTCTGAGTCATTCCATGCCACAGCCCTAGTAACGCAGTACATTTGAGGGGGGTTGAGAAGGGTTAAGAAAGAGAAGGGTTAAGAAAAATCAATATTGAAAAGGTTTTCAGTCTTACAGATGCTCACCAGAAGAGAGGCAAAATTTCCTAAACCTTCAAACTAATTAAATACTTAGAAAAAAAGACCACAGAAGTGAAATTATTAAATTATCCCCCTTCACTTACTTGGTTTTACAGTAATTCTTGTTCCTTGTCCAAAAGTTAATTTCCCAAAGTTTCCTGTATTCACACAGCCAGAAAGCACTTTGCAAAAAGCATTCAAAGAAATAGGTTTGCCTTTTCAACTCCTCCTTTCCTAGAAGAGAAGCTGGCTGGACAAAATTGGGAGTAGTAAATTACAATATCCATAGTTGATATGGAATAAAACTCATGGCTTAACTAGAGACACCACCATCAGCCTGTTACACCTAATTGTATGTATCCCTTTCTTTTCTTTCTCTTTTATACTGGAAACAGATTTTTTTTTCCCACCAAGGTGTAATTATCACTCCATCTTAACTCTATGTCTACTTTCAGCCTTAAAAAAAACCCCAAAAAACCAACAAAAAACCAAAATAAAACATTTACAAGGCAATCCTTCACTAGGAAAAAAAAAACCCCAACATTTTCTTCCCAATAACTTATTTCCATTTGTGAAGGTGACTTACAGGGGAGAATTTAGAATAATTGAGTGTGCAGTAAAAAAAAGCCTTGATGGACTCAGTTTTTACTGGTACCTCATTTTCTGGCAAACATATCTGGCTTAAAATGAAAAGAAGTTGCTCCCTGTGAATATTGCCAAAACACACTGCAGCAAATAGTTTCTCCTGTTAGAGGTTTGTGCCACTTCCAGTCTCACAGGCAGGAACAGTCTCATCCAAAACACTGAGCCATTATAGTTGAAATGAAAGCTGCTTTTTCATTTAGTTCACCCAGAGATAAATGAAAGTTGGGTGTTCCTAAAAAACACTGGGTTCTTACCTGCTCCTACTGATGGTCTGATAGTCTACCTTGGGATGAAAATTCATGGATACTGATATTTTCTGAACACTAAAATTGCTGGTTGCCAAAAACACCCTAGGAAAACTTGTTGGAAGATAAAGACACTCAAGAAAATTTCCATTTCAATGGTCAGGGTTAGGTCAGGACATGCACAAATTCTTCACAGTCTTTGCTGTCCCAGTGATCTAAAAGCCCACATTAGACATAAATTATACATCAAATTTCTTGGAATATCGAAATGCTCACATAGCATTCCCCACTTCAATTCCAAAAACTTAGAATAAGAAAATTCCCCAAATCATCCTTAAACTCCATGGGGAACCAGTACTGGACATCTCTGCCCAGATCTACCTGCATGCAATCCTCAGAACCACAGGCACTTGTTTCCTAAAGCCTCTCTCAATTCTTTCTGGTTTTACTTTTATGTGCACTCCTCATTCACATTTAAACCCTTGATTTTCACCTCTGTAGTTCCAGCTTGGCAGACTTTAACAAAATCCTGCCTGTGGAAACTCTTCTGATCTATGACAGACTTTCTCCCTGCTTTTTAAAAAAGGAGTAATTGTCAAATTTTTTTTTTTTTTTCAATTTCTAAGGGTAAAACTTGTTAAAACCTTAATTTGAAAAGAAACTGACACCCTGAAGTACATGTTCAGGGAAATGAGGCATCTTGAAAGACCAGAAACGTCCTACACACCTGAGCTGACTAAACTTTCTACAGTCATAGTGTCCCTTATAAACATGGATATTTTTCAAGTACAGTTCTCATCTTGGGGATATTAACTCTGAAAAAAACAAACAATCCATGTCAAAAAGCAGTGAAGAAGATGGAAGCAAAATCCCCTTGCTTTGGTGGATTCGACCTTGAATGTTGTGCATGAAAGAGAGCAAACTGGACTCAAAGTCTGACAGTTTCAAGGTGAATATTCACTTATTCTGTATCTGAAAGGTGACACATCCATTAACCCTTTGAAATTGGAAAGATTGTCTTTCAGGGAAAAAAATTACCCTTAAACCCTGAATCATAGATACATAACATGGTTTGGGTTGAAATGGACCTTAAAGGCCGTCTCTGCCATGGGCAGGGGTCACTCACTAAATCAGATTGCTCAGGCATTGATCAATTCAGGCCTTGAACCATTCCAGGGAGGGGCCAAAGCTCTTCCCAGTATTATGAAGCACAGTTTTTGATATGTTAATTTCTGGCACTTACTTGGATAAACAGAGAGCTTTGTCCCTTTTCCAAAAGTCAGTTTGCGGTAGCTGCCTCCGGAGTTTCACTGTGACAAAGAGCTTTACCAAAACTGCCACCAGTAGCTTCTGAGTCAAAGGAGATTTTCAGCTTTGATGTGTGCTCACAGATCTCTCAGGGTGTTTCGTCTCAAGCTTCCTGGTCAAAACTGAGCAACCTGGTCTGGAGAAGGTGACCTGGTCCAGAGAAGGGGGTTGGAGTGAGTTGAACTTTGAGGTCCCTTCCAACCCAAACCGTTCTATGATTAAAAAGTTTGAAAAACTTCTCATTACAATTCCATACAGTGAATCCCAGAGCTGTGGGATCCTGACTCACCAGCCCACAGAGGAGATTGGGGTCCATCCTCCTGTGATAGCAGCAATTGCAGAAATCAGAAATTGTTAGCACAAAGATGAACAAGAAAAAGCAAGGAGTGAAATTTTCCTACAACACTTCGTCCATCCTCCTCACTGCTTATCCCAGCTTACACCAGCCTGAAACATCAGGCATCTCACATCAAAACTATCTAAACTCCTCATCCAAGTGTCACCCCTCTCCTGAACAGCACCAAAATTATGCTGAAGCCTTAGGGATTTATTCCTTTCTGAGATATTAATTTGCCTTTGCTCTTACATTTCCAGTTTTGGGGGAAAAAAACCCAAATCCGAACAATGAAACAAGAGTAAACCCCAAAACCAAACCAAACCAAACAACAACAAAACCACAAACATTTCTACAAGCTTCTTGTTCGGCTAAAATTATAGACAGACAATCTACAGAGCAACTCAGTCCCACTTTCTGCCTCTATTTTCATTCCAACAGATGCACAGCAATTTCTAGAAACAGGCATTGCAGCTCCTAAATTCAGTATTTTCTCTTTCTGGCCTGCACAAGACCAGCTACACATCAGTAACTCTGATAACTTACATGCAAACAGAAGAGTGGAATATACTCAGACAGTTCTTTTTCCTTCACATTGTTTTTTTTTTCCTTCTTCTTCCATTACACTGACTTGGATTCACCTTCAGAGGAGTCCTTGTCGCAAAGCTGAATGCATTGCCATATCCACCATCTCCAACATTCCCACTGCCATGGAAGTTATCACAAGACCATCTCAAAATGACTCTCTGAACTTTGATTAAAAAACCTGTTGAAGCCACACAATTCCAGGAACCTTTTACTGTTGCTTCATAGCTACTCTGAAATGATCAGGTTCTTTACTGTTCTTCAGAATTCCTTGAATTTATTGTTAAGGTCTCCCTTGACCAAAAAATTATTTTCTCAAACCTGGTGTATCACAACTGTAAGAAACTAAAGAAAAACCTAAGAAACTTTGCAAAAACCTGAACTCAGAACTTGCAGAGTTCTCACAGCTAAAACATGAAGAATCACTTATTTCAGCCTGTTCTTTAAGGCACTTCTTAAATTAATTCCAAGATCTTCATGTAGAGCAGCTGTTTGAAACAACCTCAGGCTTCGACTCCAACCACTTTCTTTCAGGATTCTCCATTTGACCTTCACTATTTAACTACAAAAGCACATGTTTTTCACCCAACAGGGCTGTAGGGGCTGCTCTAATGCTGCTGAGAGAGATACCACTCACCTGTGCTAAAAGCAGGGTAAATTTGACACTTTGGGGAAACGGATTATTGCTAATGATTTACTGAGGACAAGAACTGATTTTCTCCTGTCTGTCTAATTTAGCTGTAAAAGAGATTTCATGGAGACATTTTCCCCATTTGGGTTTGGTCTGTGTATTCCTTATATTTAAAAAGACCTTTTAAACAAACTCCCTCCCCCAAAACAGGGTAAAACAAGTTCAGAAGTTCTGCTGAGTGGGTTTTAGTGTGAGATATGATCCCTTGACAAAAAGCAAGCTGGTGTTTGCCACAAATGTTTTCAGTACCATGGAAAGGTTTGTAAAAAAAAAAAAAATGGAGTTAAAAAAGAAGAAAAGCAAAGCAGGCTGATTCATGTCATTAATTTTTCACCTCATGCACTGCTTCTAGGTTTTTCCAAATTCCTGATGTACAGAATTTTCTTTCCAAATTTTCCAAATTGCTGATGTACAGAAAAAATAGCATTGTGGTATTTTAATCCAAATTTTCCTTTTCCAAATGTAACTTCAAATCCTTCCACAAAGGACTAACAATTCTACATGTTGTCTCTGTCTCTGAACAGAAGTTTCCCGACCCTTTCTCATGTGATACTGGACTGGCAACCACAGCCATTTTGTCCAGTCAGAAACAGGTCTGAATTTGCAGAATGACATCAAACTGAAAATGTGTGATTTGGTAGCAAGGATCTCAGTTGCTACTGGCCTTCAAAAGATAAATGAACTGGAACCAAAATAAAATGTGAAATCAAAGTAAAATTTTTTAAAAGTAATAAAATTAAATAACATTGGCCATCTCTGTGTATTAAGTTCATTTAAATACACAGGGAATAATATGGTACAATTTGCTCATATCCATCCATTTGCAGTGTTTTTTCCCACTCTTTTTTACTCAGATGAATCTTCTGTTCTGAATTGCTTCTTCTCATTGCTGTATTAGACTAAAGCTTTGAAAGCAATTGCTGCAAGCAGAATTTTACCAATTATCTTCATTTTACTTCCACAAACTGGGAGCTGTAGCTGGCAGGGAAGTGATTTGTGCTCCTGTCATGTTTTTTTTCCCACTTTTGGAATTGTAAATGGGAGTAAATGGAGCCCTTGGAAATATCATCCCCGCATTGCTCCAGCCAAAGAGGAGCAGCTCACCTGTGAACACTGTCAGCTGAAATCCAGACACGAACTGGAGCGTCTCAATCAACATGCCCACAGCGGCTCAGCCCTTTACAAAAACTCCTCCTCCATCCTCTTCTCAAATTTAAGATGTTTCCATGGCACATTATGATTCTTATCTATTCATTTTCACATAGAAGTACTGGTAATGTTTGTTTTAAAGTGATTAGATAATTATATGCAGGGATTAAATATTCAAAGCCAGGAAAGGTCCATTAAAATATCAGCACCTCTAAAACCAGCTACACCTTCCTCAGTATGTAATTATGCTTACTGACATGATTGTGATGAAATCAATAATTCTGTGCTGGTTTATAAAATAACTGAATACGTGCAGATTTTCCTTAGAGCAAAAAGAAAATTCAAACCTTTCACTTTTCCCAGGAATGCAACCTCTCTTCCTGTGTCCCACTCTATAGAGAAGAAAAACATTCTGCATGAATATTCAGTATCAGACAAAAAAAAAAATCTGGGCATCCCTTCCAGAATAGCTCAGTCAATCACTTCTACTCCAGTCAAGCAGTCTCAAGTTCATTTATTTGCAGCAAAAAAGAAAAAGGAAAAAAATTAGGACCAGCAGCTGGTGATATTTTCTTCTTGGCTGGCAAGAACAGCCAGGATTTTGTCTTTACTCAGTGGCTAAATTGAAGTGTTTGTTGTTCCTGCACAGCAGTAACTCCCAGTGTCAGTGTAACAGCATTCCACAAAATAATCCCTTCTTACCATATCTCTGTAGGTCAGGCACAGCACAGCTGGCATTTGAAATTTTCCGAAGTGCCATTCCCAAAATTACTGTACAGCACAGCAAGGAAGGAAGGAAACAAAGGAGGGGAGGAAGGATTGACTATTGTTCAAATCATAAATTAAGTGATGGGAAACCTTTGTGCCTGGCCACACAGAAACTATTTCTACACAAATTCATTACCTTTCCAAGCTGTATTGTACGTGTAATCCCTATCAATATTTTCAACTAAAAGCTGGCTGAGATGAGGGAGGAACAACTGCTGAAAAGCAGCAAATCACATCATTGCAGTTTTAAACATCTCACCCGGATTCCCAAATACACAAACTGGTCCAACACATGGAAACTCTCCCACTAATGCTACTGTAACATATATAATTGGAAAACCTTATATATTTCTATAAAATAAAGAATAAATTTTTTATTAATTCAGATTAACTTAAAAGTAAGAACATGCCAATTCTGTGTATTTAAGTTGTTGCATCCTCTTCAAAGTCCCTGCCACATTTTGGTAGAGAATAAGGTTTAAGGAATTTAATTTCTCTCCCCTGTTTCACAGAGTGAATTACCCACCAAAGGATAAGCCATTTTCCCAGATTCCCACAGCAAGTAACCCTGTCTAAGGCAGGTCCTTTGACACCCCCCCACCTCTCCTTACTGCCTGATCCACAGACCCCTCCCAGCTGTTCACAGCACCCTCGGTGATGCCTAAAGGAGACAACTCCAAAGCACAGCCCCCTGAATTCCCAGCTGGATTAAATTAAAGAAGTATTATACCCACAGGTCTGTGCTGTGCAAACAGGCTCACCTGTTGGCAGGAATTGCCAGGTCCTCAGGCAGAATCTCGTGTGAGGAGCCCCTCTGCAGACACCTCATGGTTCCAAAGACTGGAGATCCTGAGGGCACCTCAGCTCCAGCCTTCCTGCAGGAAACAACTTCCTCACAATATCCTCATGTGGGGCACCAGGCACTCTGGCACTTGAACTCCCTCATTGTCTTATCAGCCTCTTCGTTTCACACAGAAAGCTTTGGCTGCATTCCTTGCAGTTCAGACTTGCTGCTTGCTTAGCCAGACAGCCACACCTCGGAAAGACCCAATTTAGGCATAAAAGCTTCCCTTAATCCCATCAAGACATCTTTTCTCTAGCCCAGGAAATTCTGAACACCAAGTTTCTTGAATAATTTAGATTATAAAAATCCTTTAAAAATCTTAATTTGAAAGCAGTGCTGCAAGTGCTCCCCATATTCTCCTCCATTTCTTCTCTTACAAATCACTTCCAGCTGTAACACTGCTTTAGTTTGTACCTTCAAATGAAGCTTTTCTGAATTTCACTTCAGTTTTTCAGCTCTTTCAGCTTCCTGGCCCTGGACTTCCTAAAGCCTCTGGATCACTTAGCAAGAGTTTCCAACTGCACCTGCTGGCAAGCCCAGAGTGCAAATGAAGAGGAAAAATGTTTAATTTGTGGCATGTGCAGAGACAACACTTCTTGTGGGGTTTGTGTGGTTTCTTTGATTGGTTGGTTTTTGATTTTTTTTTCTCCTCTTTGAGCTACTTGCTGGATTTCATGAATTTGAAAACGTTGTGAGAACAATAAACACTTTGGCCAGAAGGTAGCAGGAGAGATCCAAGAAAGAAGTTCATCTTATATCAATAGATCTCATTTTATCAGGAACCTTTTAGTATTTGGGGGAAACAGAACATGCAGGTCAGAAAACACAGCAGAGCAGGAATATTATTATCACATTGTATTTTTAATGCTGTGTAAGAAAATAGAAGGATTCAATGGTACAAAAACTTATTTAATATTGCCCATTGTCATGGCATTTGATACTGTTTCAATTTAAAACAAGAGAATGATACATTTATCTGTTTATGTGAACAGAAAGTGAAACACAACCTGGTTTGCCCTCTCAACTATAAAGGTGAAATTCAAAAGATTATTATGAGGAAATCCAACATAAAAAAAAGGGGGGGGGGGGCATATTTTTAACCTCATTCCACGTATGTTAATTACTTCTAGTGAATTAAAACTCGCTGAATTTTTCAGGTTTGCTTTGAGTATCCTTTTAAATAGTTATCCACCCTTCCTCCCAAGCCTTGCAGCTGGGGATCCAGCAGTGATGGGCTCAGGCAGAGCTCTGACACCCAGCCCGACCTTCAGCAGGAAGGAAGGAGCAGCATCAGCCATATCCCATCCAGACCCACCTGAACTGCAACTGTCAGCACCTTCCCTGAGCCCCCTTTGGCAGGAAAGTACTAAATAAATCCCAGGTCAGGTTGCTGTGCTGTGTCCAGAGGCACCCAAGGGCCTGAGGTGAGGAATTCTGGCCCTACAAGACTATGGGGCACCACATGGAAAAAACACCCAGGATTTCTGCAAGGGCAAGGCTGAGGGTTTGATATGTGCCAGTTGAGGGGGCTGAGCTGCAGAGGGCTCAGGTAAAGCAGAGATGTTGATACTGTCCTGAACTTCTCCTTCTGTCACAATCTTGGTTTGGGAAAGCCAAAGGAATGAGACTGGGAGCAGCCTGCTGCTGCCAGAGCCTTTCTGGCTGTGAAGCTTTACCATCCTCTGTGTCTTGGGCACAGAAAACTTTCAGATATTGAGTCTTGCTTGGGTCATTGCCATACATTTCTGCAGAAGCAGGAAAGATGTAGACTGGAAGCATAAACACTCATCTCCCTGGATAGAAATCAAAATGTGAGAGACAATGCAGAATATTCTCCCTGCTCTTCAGACTTCCTCGTTCTTCATGATGATTTCCAATGTTACCTCTTGGAGAGAGGTTTATTCTTTCAAGATGCTTTTATTGTTCTCTGCCACTGGAGAGAGCTCTCTCCATTTTGACTTGCTCAGCGGATGTTAGATACCACACTCAGTATGTGAGTTTGCATCAGGCTGAAAGACAGGTGTCTGCCAAGGCAGGCGGGAACCTCCCTCGCAATGGAAAAATATGACCCCCTTCCCCCAGAATTATTATAACTTTGAAATTATGGGGCTTTCAGGCAAAGATATGGGAAAAGGAATAACAATTCTTTGCCAGGGTGTATGTGTATAACAAGCAAACAAACATCCACAACGGCAGCAGCAACAAACAGCAGCACGAACCCAGTGCCAGCCTTCTCTGGGCTGCAGGCACTTTCCCCTTCGGTGCAGTTCCGGTCACAGCCAGCAGGGGCGCTGCTGGCTCCCGGCCCGGCAGGTTCAATGCAAATTTGCCAAAGCTTGGCACGACCAACAGCAACACTCACTCTGCAGCTCTGTTCTCTGTGGATGGAACAGGGACAGGAACATAGAATTAGGATTAATTTAGAAGGATTCATGCAGAGACTGGGAGCAAGAAAGGGGTAGAGCTGTAAAAAAAGGTCCCGCCCACTGAGTCATGAGGTGCAAAAAAGGACCCCCCTGCTTTCTCAGAGGAGGTGTGGGAGGATCCAATCCTAGTCCAAGACTTGATCAACACTTTATGACTTAGGGATTATAACAGCACTTAATCATTGACCTTTCCCTCCTGTCCATCTGATTCCACTGTTCTGCTCTAAGGGAGTATTCTCAAAATAGAAATCTGTCTGAGAGACTGGAAAAGCTGTGGAGTGCTTGAGAAAAAGGTACTATTTATCATTGGAAAATTGGGATAAAAATACTGGTGAACGGCTCCCTCGGATTTACGTTAGGGTGGTAGAATGCACTAACTGAGCATTTTCCTGGATTTGGATTTGCCATGCAAATTTCATTTATGCTTCTGCAAGGGCTGAGGGTCTTCTCTGGGTGTCTGCAATGATGCTGAAATGATTTTTGTCCTTTCTTTTATATACCTTTTACACAGTTCTCTGTATCCACAAGTATTAGCAGTATGCATACTTGCAACCTTTTACTTAGTTGAGTGCTCAGTGTTTTGTAAGTGTTCTGCAGGCCTGAGACTGAACAGCCCAGAACTGCAGAGCCAGGGAGACCAAACATTCCTACTATCTCAGGAACCTAAGATCTCCTAACAGGACAGATTCTGTAAACTGGGGGTTAGCCCACCCTAACCTCATTATTGGGCCCCCTTGTTAGATATGCTAATGTGAAAAGTCTATAAGTGGTGTGTATGATTGACAGGGGGTGTGCATTTTGCCACGCTTTCACCTGGGTAAAGTGGATGCATCAAACAGGATCCTGATTAAAATACTGAGTTAAAGACCCCAACCCCTTTAACCATGTCTAGTTTCATTTTCCTAACACCAGGAACAGGCATCAGCAGGGCCTCAGGGCCTGACCTGACCAAGCTTAATGCAGCACATCTT
>JAHLSL010013454.1:24037-37735 GCA_025920805.1 Petroica traversi | reverse complement strand
TGCCGGCGGGAATCGGTACCGAGCACCGATCGCGGCCGCCCCGGGATGGGACCGGCCCGACCCCGCCGAGCGCGTCCCCCCCGCCACTGCAGCGAGACCGAAATAAAAGGTGACCCCGAAAGGGCCCCGTCCATAGAAGGAATCGGGGTCTGGCAGCAGCAGGGTCCCCCCTCCCCGGGAGGTCACTCGGCCCCTCAGGGCACCCCCGGACACCCCCCCAACCCGTCGGTTCATCCACACGACACAGGGACACTGAGCTCCCACCTCTGTCACTTTATTGTGGGGGACCCCGCGGGAGGGAACCTCCGTCCCCCCAAAAGGTTACAGAACCACGTCACCCCCCCTCAGGCCACATCAGGGCGTGGCAAAGGATCCCAGAATTTCAGTGATTCCCCCCTTCGTGTTCTCTCAGCCTTCTGTGGCTCCTCCATCCCCACACACGAGGGGAGGGTCTGCAGACCCCACGCTGGGGTTTCAGGGGTCCCTGCGGCTCCAGGGATCAGTGGAGGTGCTGGAGCTGCAGCTCATGCTGGCACTGGAGCAGGACCCCAGCACCCGAGAGCCCCCAATCCCACGCTGGGGCTCCCCCGGGTGCGGAGCCCCCGGTGCTCCGGGCTCAGCTCACGGCCCCGGGCTCCAGGCTCCCGTTGGCAGCTGCTCCCCGGGCCGGGGTGGACGAGGCCGTTTCCTCTCCCTGCTGCTCATCCTGGGGCCCGGGCGGGTACGGGAGGTGGCTCTGCTGGGGACAGGACGGGGACAGGGTGTTGGCAGTGGTGGGATACAGCCTGGTACAGTGTTGCTCCCACACGAATTGGTCATTCCACGGGATGGGAGCACCAACAGACCGGGAGCCATTTCCTCTGGGCTCCTGTTTGAAACCAACGGCTACGGCAAACCGGGGGTCTTCAGTCAGAGCCTGGGCTGTGGTCCCCCCTCCCCAAAACTTGGCTCTCACCCCAGGAGGCATGACAGGGGGTGGGTGACATCACCAAAGAGGGCACTCTGTGGGGCACCCCAAAGAAACCACAGGGTCTGGGCAGGACAGGAGCAAATTTCAGTTATTCCAGTGAAAAGTTATTCTCCAAGAAGAAAGGAGAACCCCTGGCTGGGGAAACAACTCCCCTAATAAACGCAGCTGGGATTCAGAGGTTCCAACAGCAGGCGACCCCCTTGGCCAGACATTCCCAGTGTCCCAGACATTCCCAGGACATCCCTCCCCACACAGGACGAGGGTGGCACTGAGCCACCCACAGAGCCACCTCGGGGGCTGGGCCCTGGCTGCCACCCCCACCCCGACACTCCTAATGCCATCCAGACCATGGGCACACCCAAGCTCTGGAGCTGTGTGAGAGGGGTGGGAGAGGAGCCCCCCGGGCCTGGTGGGAGGAAGACGGGGGGGTTCCTGCTGGGAAAAGCCCATCCCTGGGAGGGGGCAGTCCCAGCCGGCCCTACCTGTGCAGGCTGCTCGGCAGGAGGGACGAGTGGGGTGGAGGAGCTGCCCCTTTCTGTCTCCTCCAGTGCCAGGATGTCGATGGGAGCCTCAGCCATGTCCCGCAGGGACGGATCGAGGGTCACAGAAGGGTCAAAGAGCAGAGGGGATGGGGGGCACTGCATCCCATCCCCCACCACGTCCAGGTCCTGGCAGGGAAAACAGCGGAGCGGCTCATCAGGGGGGGTCTGAGGGGACTCCAATCCTCTGAAGCAGCAGGAAAGGGAGGAGAAAGGCACAGAGGAGGAGGAGGAGTGGGCACCATGCCAGCGGGACCCCCCGGCCGTCAGCCAGGAATCCCCTCCTCCTCCTCTCCTGGAATGCTGTGATCCCAGCTGGCACTGCTGAGGACAAGGTGTGGGACACACCACCTGGAGCCCAGAGTGATGTCGTGTCCCCAAAGAGTCCCTCCAGCACCTGGCATAGCTTTGAGAGAGTCCTTCTGGGGACCCTCAGAGCAATTTCCACATCGCAAGGATGTCACACATTCCTGGGGACCCCTGAAGCAATCCCTGCTCTCCAGGATGTCACAGATTCTGGGGACCCCTGAAGCAATCCCTGCTCTCCAGGATGCCACACACATTCCTGGGGACCCCTGGAGCAATCCCTGCTCTCCAGGATGTCACAGATTCTGGGGACTCCTGGAGCAATCCCTGCTCTCCAGGATGTCACAGATTCTGGGGACCCCTGGAGCAATCCCTGCTCTCCAGGATGCCACACACATTCCAGGGGACACCTGGAACATCCCCACCCTCTCCTAGGATGTCACACCTCCTCCACTTGCCCCGACACCACAGATGGGGACGGACAGGCTCTGAGGACTCCTCCATCTGCCCACCCTGACGAGGGGAGAGGCTGGGATTCTCGAGAGGCTGGGATTTGTTCTGGCTCCAAAGGAGGTTTGACACGAGGGCGAGATTCCTGTGACTCAGGAGTGGCACTTCCCCAGCCTGGCACGATGTGAGACACAACACAGATGCCCCCAGCAGCTTCCACAAATCCGCAGTGCTCCAGAGGGAGCTCGGAACCCTCTCAAAGGACAGGATGAGGAAAAACAATCTTGTTTTTCCTTTCCAACCCAACAAATCCACCTCCTGTTTGCACAGAAAAGGGCTGGGATCTGATCTGAGCCCCCTCCAGGCCTGACCCTGCTTGCTCTCCTGGCTGGAATCCCTCCTCCAGCACCAAACTCCAAAGGGGTTCCCAGCTTTGCCTCCAACAGCAGCACTCAGCCATCTCAGGAGCAGCCAAACACTGAAGGGACACCTCGCTCACAGCAGCAGCTCCCATGGATCCTGGGGCTTTGGTTTTGCCTAAATGCATTCCTGAGGCTTTTAAATGCCTTGCCTTAAATGCAGGATGCCACAATAATCTAGGGATTAAAATCTTCATTTTTCCTCACGTGAGAGAAAATGGGGGGTGGGGGGAAATCCTCTGTTTAAGAGGCCCCTAAAGGGATTTAAATGAGCATGGCCATTCCAAAGGAGCTGCCACCAAGCCTGCAACAGCTCCCAAACCTTCTGCATTCCTGCATTTTCAGAGAATCCCAGGATGCTTTGGATTGGGAAGGAATGTAAAGATCATCCAGTTTCACTCTGCTGCCATGGGCAGGGACACCTTCAACTACCCCAGGTTGCTCCAAGCCCCATCCAACCTGGCCTTGGCCACTTCCACGGATCCAGGGGCAGTCTCAGCTTCTCTGGGCAACCTGTGCAGGGCCTCTCCACTTTCAAAGGGAGGAATTTCTTCCAAATATCCCACCCAGCCCTACCCTGTGGCAGTGGGAAGCCACTCTCCCTTGTCCTAGCACTCCATCCCTTGTCCCAGGTCTCTCTCCAGCTCTCTGCAGGCACTGGAAGGGGCTCTAAGCTGTTCTCTTCTCCAGGCTGGACATCTCCATCTCTCCCAGAAGTGTTCCAGCCCTTGGAGCATCTCCATGGCCTCCTCTGGCCTCGCTCCAGCACCTCTTCCTGTGCTGAGAGGCTCCCAGACCTAGATGCAGCATTCCAGGTGGGCTCTCAGGAGGGCAGAGGGGCAGCTTTCCCACTTACATCGCTGAATTCCAGAGGCAAACTCTCGGTGGGCTGGAGCTCGGCCGCGCTCAGGTACAGATCTGTGGGAGCAGCCCCCAGCTCCTGGGGGACAGCCAGGACCTGCTCAGGGACGTACATCTGGGGGGGCAGCCGGAGGTGCAGGGGGCAGCAGGGCTCCTCAGAGAGGCTCACGGGCACGGGTTTGTTGCAGGGAACTTCCTCCGAGCCCTGGCACGGCTTGAACAGTGTCTGGTTTGTATCCTGGCAGATATCTGGGAAGAGGAGGTCAAGGAAAGCAGCAGAGGTACAGCCAGAGACACAGCCAGAGGGATAAACGCTGATAAATCTCCCAATTCCCCCACAAATGGGGTTAAAGCCACCCCCATTTCTCCCAGATCAGGAATCCAGAGCCTAGAGCTGCACCCCAACTGCCTGGGGATGTGGGTGACACAATTCCCATAACAGAAAACTGGGACCACAGCCACAGTCCCCACTGGGGGGGCTGGGAGATGTGGCTGGATCCCTGGAACCCACACACAGATCCTCAGCTGGATGTCACAAAGGCACAGGATTAACTTTTGTTTGCAGATGTCCATGGAAAACGATCGGCTCCAGCCCCACAGGCAGGGAGATCCCAGCACACACAATGCCTTTTCCACAGCCAGGAGTTGAGTTCTGGTATTTCTATCTTCCCACTGCATTTTCCTTCCCACTGCATTTTCCTTCCCAGTGGAAAACCTGTTCCTGCCAGAGGTGTAAATGGGATTTCCTGCCTTTAATCCCAAACAGAAACTCTGCTTTAATTACATCACACTTGCAGAGCAATCCAAAAGCAGAGGAGCTGGAGATCAAAACTCATTTTGCTCTGACCCCACCTCCTTCAAAGCCTTTCCTCCTCTTCCCACACCCATCCTCTTCTTCCAAGCCCCATTCTCTTCTGATCCCATCCTCCTCTTCCGACCCCTTCCTCCTCCCCTTCCAAATCCATTCCTCCTTTTCCACTCTTTTAATCTCTCTCCTTCCTCCCTCTCCCTCTTTTTTCAACCCCCATTCACTTCTTCCAACTCCTTCCATCCCTCTTTCTCCTCTTCGATCTCCAATCTTTTCTTCCAACCCTTTCCTCCTCTCTTTCTCCTCTTCCATCTCCTTCTAACCATGATTATCCCAAGTGCTCTCCAGCTTTGGGGGGTTCATGCTGCAATTTCCTCACACACACCACAGCGTGTGAAGGGGAAAAAAATTCCCAAACCCACATAAACTGGGAAAAGACACCAAGTCTAAGTCAGTTTCTTGAGCTGTCTAGGTTTGAGATTCACCCTTCCCTCCTCTCATCCCTACTGCAAGCATTTCTCAGGAATCCACTTCCAAGCAGGCTATGGGGAGTTATAATCTGGGCTGGCAGCAATGTCAGAGCGCAGCACAAGGGAGGCAGACCTGGGACACCCAAGGGAAGCAGAACAGGGGTGGGGAAGGCAGATTTTCATCTCCTGGAGCAACTGCCAGCTCCAGCACTGACTTTACTGGTAGCCAAAAGCACAGATTGCCAAGGGGACAAAAATCCCAGGCTCCATCTGGAGCCTCCCAGCCTTTCCCCATCCCTTTAGTGCCCTGTCACAAACAATCCAGCTCCTGGAAGCAAAGAGAGCCCAAGAGCCTCCCGAAAAGCCGCAGATGTTATCAGATGTTATCAGCTGCCCGAGGAAAAGCTTGTTTGTGTCAGTGAGAGTCAGCTGAGAGCTCCCGCCAGACCCAGCTCTTCCCCTCCCTCCTGGGAGCACCAGCTGCCAACAGCAGCCTCTCCGGCTGTTTTATGGGATTTCTCCTGTCTTTATTTTGAGGTCTGTGGTGGTTAGACAGAAACAAAGGCAGCTTCCAGCTTCTGCTCCCTGCACAGGGCTGGGGGAGTCTGACAGCTCCAGGGACAAAGCAAACCCAGGGGCTCTCAAAAACCCAGAATCTCCATGAAATCTGAAAGCTCCTTCAGAGCCAAGAGCTCCCAAAAACTCACAAGTTCCTGCACATCCAGGAGCTTCCACATCCAGAAGTTCCCACAAACCCCGGAACTCTGATAAACCCAAGAGCTCCCACAGATGCAAGAGCTCATACAAAACCAGCACCTCCCACAAACCCAGGATCTCCCACAGATACAGAAATTCCTCACCCAGCCCTGGGACCCAGTGCCAGAACTGGTCCTGACTCACCCCACTGCTCCCTCCTGCAGCTCCAACCTGAACCAAACCTGGACACATCCACCCACTCCCACAGGAGTGGATGGAGCAGATGCACCCAGGGCAATGCTGAGGTCATGAATTCCATGTTGGGGGCTGATCCCCAAGCTGGGGGATCCTTAATCCAAAACTGGAGGCCATCCCTGAGCTGGGGGATCCCAGTGGAACTTTCAGTGCCGGCTCTCCAATAGCTGAGGTTGATTTGGGAAGAACAGCTCAAGGCTGTTCACACACACATGAGAATCTTTTGAAGGGTCACACTCAGCTGGGCCATAGCAGCTCCAAACAGGCTCAGAACCACCCCTCCAGATCCTCCCAAGAATACACAAGGCCATGCTCTGATGTGTGTGTCCTCAGGGGGAGGACAGGCTCTGCTCCCAGGAACAAGGGACAGGACACGAGGAAACTGCCTCAAGCTTTGCCAGGGGACATTCAGGAATTTCTGAATTCATCAGGAGGGATTTCTTCAGGGAAGGGGTGCTCAGACATTGGAAGGGCTGCTCAGGGAGGTGCTGGACCCCTCATCCCTGGAGGGGATCCATGCACATCCCTCACGGCTCAGGCCTGCCTGGTTTCTCTGCTTCCAAGTGAAATGCCCACCCTGTTTGGATGCTCTGGACCCAGGAGGTCACAGCAGGACCACCCCTGGGACCAGCCCAGCCCTTTGTTGCTCCCACACGAATTGGCTTTTCCATGGGATTGGAGCACCAACAGACTGGGAGACGTTTCCTCTGGGCTCCTGCTTGAAACCAACGGCTACGGCAAACCGACGGCCTTGATTCAGGGCCAGAGAGGGAAAAAGGAGGCACAGCCACAGGGCAAACTGCCAGCAAACAGTTGGGAATGGGGTCAGGATCAAAGGATACGCGTGAGGCAGTGCCGGGTCATCGGGAGGGACGGGTTGGAGCATCGGACGTCATCCACAAAGGCCAAGCAGCGCTGGCTGGAGCGGGTGGTGTGAGCCTGAAATTATGGAATGGTTTGGGTTGGGAGAGACCTGAAAGCTCCTTAAGCTCCTCTTCCCACGGGCAACGACACCGTCCACTAGACCAGGCTGCTCTAAGCCACATCTGAACTGGCTGTGGGCACTTCCAGTGATGGGGCAGCCACAGCTTCTCTGGGCAACCACTGCCAGGGCCTCACCACCCTCACAGGGAGGAATTTATTCCCAATGTCCCACCTAAACCTCTCATCTTTTAGTTTAAAACCATTCCCTCTTGTCCTGTCACTACGTAAAAACCCTCTCTCCCTCTTTTTATTAAGCTTGCTTTAGGCACAGGAATGGACTCAGAAGCAGGAGCTCCCAAAAACCTGAGAGCCTTGACAAATCCACAAGCTGCTACAGCCCCAGGAGCTCCCAAAACCCCCCAAGCCTCCAAGTACCCTGAGCCTCCTTTTCTCCAGGCTGAGCACCTCCAGCTCCCTCATCTCCTTAGGAGTTTTCCAGACCCTTCTCCTCGTGCTCCAGTCCCTTCCCCAGCTCTGTTCCCTTCTCCAGACTTGACCCTCAATGTCTTTCTTGCTGCAAGGAGCCCAAAACTGAGCCCAGGATTCAAGGTGTGGACACCAAGAGCTCCCACAGACACAAGAACTCTTGCAGACCCAGGAGCTACCACCGATCCACAAACTCACAAATCCAGAAGCTCCCACAAGCCTCAACAAACCCAGGACGGTGGCAGCCAGGGCTGTCCTTGCAGGAAGGGTGTTAACCTGGGGGAATCTGCCAGCGCCTGGGGTCACTCCCAGAAAAACAAGAGAGGAGGATGTCCCCACGGACCTGCTGGGCAGCACCATCCGTGGCCAGGACCCTGCGCTCCCGGAGCTGCCGGTGCAGCAGAGCCTCCACCCCGTAGCGCTGCCGGTACCTCCGCAGGCATTTGAGCCGCTTCAGGTTCTCCCTCTCCTTGGCCATCAGCCCCTCTGGCCCCGTCAGGAGGCTGCTCCCTGCAGGAATAAAGGGAGAGTCAGCAATCTCCACCCACCTGCCCGATTTTTTGGCATCAAGAGCCCAAATCAGGGGCTTCAAGGGTTCCATCCACAGGACCAAGGGAAGCGCAGCTTTGGGTGACGCCTGGCGGTGCAGGTTCCATCCCAAAATTCATCCCCACCTTTCTGCACACACCAGGAGCACTTGGGCCCACGGAGTATTTTTAAAACCTCCTTTAAAAATAATTCAGCCACTCCCGTCCACTGTGATTTCAGTAGCAGAATAGAAGCTTGTCAAATTCCAGGTCACTCCTGTGCGAGTTCTGGAAGCTTCCCGCCAGCATTCCCGGTGTAATTACAGGGCAACGCTCAGGATCTGCTTTTCTCTGACTCGTTTGCTAAAAAGAGTTCTGCGAAATTGGTATGTACCAAACTCCTGGTTATTTTTACTTGAGTCTGAGCTGAATTATGGCGTTTTCCAGGATGAGCTATTAAAGGATGATGCTGGAAAAAGAGTCCTTTGCTCTGCAATACTTGCGATCAGTTACACAACTCGGTTTTGCCTCTGCTGAACTGGGAATTCCTGCCTCCAAGAGCATATTCTGCCCAGGGAGAATGCCAGCAGAGGCAGAGGGAAAGCTGAACCCTTGCTAAGGAGGAATATGCCAGTACAGCAGCACTGGTATTACTGGAAGCAACTCCTGTCCACACACCAAGGGCCTTACGGACGAATATTTTTTGTTCGTAAAAGGAAAAAACAGGAAATCCCAGTACAAAATAAGCACTTTTGTCTCAGAATTAACATTATAGCTCATTTCCTGCCAGTGCTGCAAGCTCTGAAGAGCAAAGAAATGCACAAGCTTTGAAACTCCAGTGATATGGATCTCTGGGCATGGGACCAGCACAGAATCATGGAATCACTCGGGCTGAAAGAGCTCTACAGGATCAGAGTCCAACTTGTGACTGATCCCCACCTTGTCAACCAGACCAGAGCACTGAGTGCAATGTCCAGTTGCTCCTTGAACACCTCCAGGGGTGGGGACTCCACCTCCCTGGGCAGTTTCAATGCCTAACCACCTTTTCCCTCAAGAAATCCTCTTGACAGCAAACCTAAACCTTCCCTGGCACTGTTTGAGGCCATTTCCTCTTGCCTCATTGTTCCATGGGAGCAAATCCTGACCCCCACCTGACTGCACCCTCCTGTCAGGGAGTTAAAGAGTGAGATGGGCCCACCTGATCTTCCTTTTCTCCAGGCTCAGCCCTTCCCCAGCTCCCTCACTTCTCCAAAAATCCCCTTCTTCTGTGCTCCAGCTACTTCCCCAGCTCCAGACATGCTCCAGCCCCTCAATGGAACACCTCCCCTGAGTGTGGAACCCTCCCCTTTCCCTGCTTTGAAATCAGCCTCTAGAAAGGCCCAACCCCCCTGTTTTTTAGCAGATTTCTGTGCACACCCTCAGGCAGGAGGTCCAGGCTCACCGATGGCCTCATGCTCAGCCTTCCTGCTGTGCAGGAAGCGACGCTTCTTCTCCTTCAGCAGGTGCTGGAGCCGCTTGAACTGGTCGATGTAGAGGGACTGGAGCCTGATCAGCTTCTCCCGCATGATCAGAGCCACTTCCTCAGCAGTGTACACACCAGCATGCCTGGAAAACCCATGGAACAGGCTCTGTTTGGGAGGATCCCCAAAGATTGATCACCCCAAAGGGTCTGGGGGTCCCCTCGGGGTTGATCTCTGAAGGGTGCGGGGATCCTGTGGGTTTTTTCTGCTGAAGAGACTGGGGGTCCCTCAGGGATAAACCCCCCAAAGGGTGTGGGGGTCTCAAGGCTGAACTTGCAAAGGTGTGGGGCTCCCTCAGGGCTCATCCCCCTCAGCCCTGTGTGGGGGTACCTTGGGGCTGTTCTCCAAAAGGGTGTGGGGGTCTCACAAAGCTGAACCCCAAAAGGTGTGAGGTTCCCTCAAGGCTGACACCTCTCAGGGTGTGGGGGTCCCTCAGGGCTGATCCCCCTCAGGGTGCAGGGGTTGCTGCCACAAAGGGTGTGGAGGTCTTTAAGGGCTAAACCCCAAATGATGTGGGGGAGGGGGTTCCCATAGGGTTGTTTTCCCAATGAGTGTGGGGGCCTCTCAAGGCTGAACCCCCAAAGGCTGGGGGAAAGTCTCTCAGGATTATTCTTCCAAAGGGTTTGGGGGTGCCTCAGGGCTAATCTCCCCAAAGGATTCGGGAGACCCTCAAGGTTTGGTTTCCTGAAGGGTGTGGGGCTCTCTCAAGATTATTCTCTCCAATAATCTCTGGGCTGTGGGATTATTCTCTCCAATAATCTCTCGGCTATTCCCCCACCAAACAACACTGATGTTATAGGGAACATTCTGGGTTACACCATCCACAAGTGATGAGCTGAAATACTCAATGTCAGGCTTTTTTTAAGAGAAAGAACGTATTTAACTCCCCAACCTACTTGAGGGGATCCTCCTGGTCGCTGTCAATGCTGTCAGCCTCACTGTCAGGGTCCCCACGCCACGTCTGTTCCACAGTGACAGGGTCCTGTTCACAGTCACTCCAGCTGTCCTCGTCTGCAAGACACAGCACCAGCAGTCACAGGACACTGTCCCACATCCCAGGATGGCCAGGGACACCCCAGAGCTCACCCCCATGGAGCTGAGCTGCCTCTGCCTCGTGCCAAGAGGGAATTCTCCACCCCAATACTCTGAGTGAGGGACATGGAGCAGGAAACAACAGGAAACCTCCCAGCCTGGAACAGCCAGAACACACTGGGAATGATGCTCCAGCCCTTCCAGGAACCACAGAATTCCAGCGGGACTATTTAGCACCCCCACTACCATTTCCATGCTAAACCTGCAGAATTTGGGTCTGGCAGCGTGATTTGTCTGCAGGCTAAACACACCAAGCATTACAAAACAGCAGTTTTTACTCCCAGGCTATGGGATCTTTTTCCCAGTGACTGAAAAAGGGACACTGCTGGCTTTCCCCCACAGGAACAGAGCAGCCCGGCCCTGCCTGGGGGATCAATCCTTACCCAGGATGCGGCTGGCCTCGCTCCGGCTGCTCTCCGTGCTCTGGGAGCCCAGCTCTGCCCGGGCATAGGAGCTCAGCTGGCACAGCAGGGTCTCCCCCACGGGCCCGGGGTTGGATTTCTTCACCTGAGCCTGGAGCGCCAGCGCGTTCCGCCGGGCGTGCTCCGCACAGAACGAGGTGCTGCAGGACAAAGCACGGGCTTGTTACACTCCCAGCCCTCAGCCAGGCAAGGAATGGTGGAACAATATGGGTAGGAAGAATCTAAAAGCTGATCTGAGTCCCCTCCCTGCTTGCTCGCCTGGCTCCTGCTGCTGGAATCCCTCCTCCAGCACCAAACTCCAAAGGGGTTCCCAGCTTTGCCTCCAACAGCAGCACTCAGCAATCTCATGAGCAGCCAAACATCGAGGGGACACCTCGCTCACAGCAGCAGCTCCCATGGATCCTGGGGCTTTGGTTTTGCCTAAATGCATTCCTGAGGCTTTTAAATGCCTTAAATGCAGGATGCCACAATAATCTAGGGATTAAAATCTTCATTTTTCCTCACGTGAGAGAAAATGGGGGTGGGGGAAATCCTCTGTTTAAGAGGCCCCTAAAGGGATTTAAATGAGCATGGCCATTCCAAAGGAGCTGCCACCAAGCCTGCAACAGCTCCCAAACCTTCTGCATTCCTGCATTTTCAGAGAATCCCAGGATGCTTTGGATTGGGAAGGAATGTAAAGATCATCCAGTTTCACTCTGCTGCCATGGGCAGGGACACCTTCAACTATCCCAGGTTGCTCCAAGCCCCATCCAACCTGGCCTTGGCCACTTCCAGGGATCCAGAGGCAGTCTCAGCTTCTCTGGGCAACCTGTGCAGGGCCTCTCCACTTTCAAAGGGAGGATTTTCTTCCAAATATCCCACCCAGCCCTGCCCTGTGGCAGTGGGAAGCCACTCTCCCTTGTCCTGGTACTCCATCCTTGTAAATAATCTCTCCATCCTTTCTGCAGATCCTTCAGGCGCTGGAAGGTCACAATTAGGTCATCTCTGAGCTTCTCCAGAACAATCTCAATTCTCTGACTTTTGTTCTAGGAGAGCAGCTCCATCCCTCTGCTCATCTTGGTGCCTCTCTGACTCACTCCAAGAGCTCCCTCTTTTTCCTGTGCTGGGGGCAGGGCTGGAGGCAGCTCTGGGTGCAGGGTTTCACCTGAGCAGGGCAGAAGAGCAGGGAATACCCCCTGGCACCTGGAATTTCTCATGAAGAGCTGGCTGCAGGTCCAGCCTGGCAATGCTGAGAGCCCACCCACCCACTTGTGGCACCAGCAGAAGGTAGAGAAAAGAACTTTCAGCAAAAGCTAAAGCAAAGTCAGCAAGTTTTTGAGCTTTTCTGCTTCCAAACATTCTCACTGGACTCTGCCTCCCCCGTGTTTTATGGCACAGGGACCAGGGTGGAGACAACCACTGTCCATATCCCTGTAAATTCCTGGAAGCAACGCTGCCCTAAGGATCCTGTGCTCTACCAACATGTCCATAACTGCTCCATCCCCAGCACTCAGAGCATTTTAAAGGCCTTATGGAAGCAGCAGCATAACCAGGTCAAAGCTCCACAGGATCTGAGTGGCTGCACTGGGGATTATCCCCTGGCAGCAGGGTGTGCTGGGATGAGGGAGGGACAGCACACATGGATCCAGTGCGGGCCTGGAGCACTGCAGCCACCTTCTGCTGAGCCAGGGCACAGCCCGTGCTCCAAAATGACTCCATGGAGTCTTTCTCTAGCTTAAAAACACTTTGGGAAAAGGGAGATGCTACTCAGAGGCAACCCAAATGCAGCAGCTGAAGAGAAGAATCGTGGAGTATTCTGAAAGGGACCCACAAGGATCATCAAGTTTAACTCCTGGCCTCACACAGGACATCCCAAAATCCCACCACGTTCCGGGGTGCCATATCCAAACACTCCATGGGCTCTGGCAGGGCCGCAAATGCGACTACTGCCCAGCGGAGCTGTTCAAGTGCTCAACTAGGGGAAGAACCTTTTCCCAAAATCCAGTATAAATCTCCCCTGACACAGCTCCAGCCGTTCCTTCAACAGGGAAGACAAAGAGGAAAGCCTCCCCTGCCTGTTTTAATTCCACAGGGTTTGGAAGTGGAAAACCAGGAGGCAGAGCCACTCACCCATCCTTCTTCTCAGGTTTGGGAGCAGCGTTGGGACAACGCTTCCCATTCTTCGTGGACACGTAGCTGCACTGTTTGAAGGGAGCATTCCTGTCCTCGAGGATGTGCTTAATGCAGAATTCCTGCCCTTCCAGGCGGGGCTGGGAGCAGGGTCTGGGGGTGAAGGAGCAGGCCAGGGGCTCCTGGGGCCGTGGCACCGGGGTCAGGCGGCCCCGGCTCGTGGGCAACACGTGGATCCTGATCCTGTTCATGGCAGTGCTGCAGGAGGGAGGCAGAGCAGGGAAAGGGAAAGGAATAAAACTCTGATAAAATGAAACGCAGCAGCGGGAAGGAATTTGAATAGAAGTCGGAACTCTTTAGCAGAAGATGAGGCTGCTCCTACAGAGATCACTCCCAATAATGTTCAAGAGAACTTTTAGCCCTGCACAAACCTGTGTGGGATCCTCCTCTGTCAGTGCACCTCCCTCGGTGCTCTCAGTGCCCACAGTCGCCTCTATCCCGGTGGATACCGGTGTCCATCCCACCTCAACCACAGTCCATCCCGGTCTTCTCTGGTGCTCATCCCAGTCTATTCCCACCTCCATCCAGTGTACCCCAGTATCCCGATCTATCCCCATTTTTATCTTGGTGCCCACCTTGCTCTATCCCCGGGTTCATCCTGGTGCCCATCCTGATCTACCCCCGCCTCTATCCCGGTCCTTCCCAGCCTCTCTCCCGGTGCCCATTCTGGTCTGTTCCGGCCTCTCTCCCGGTGCCTATCCCGGTCTCTCCCGGTGCCCATCCCGTTCTGTCCCGGCCTCTCTCCCGGTGCCCATCCCGGTCTCTCCCGGCCTCTCTCCCGGTG
>JAHLSL010013454.1:13493-23637 GCA_025920805.1 Petroica traversi | reverse complement strand
GGGGGGAGGCGAGCCGGGACCGTGGGCTTTGGCTCTCGGTCAGCTCCCGGTAGGCCCGGCATAGTCGCAGAGCACCCTGAGCGCCCCTGGCATCACTTGGTCCCCTCCCGGTTTCCCGGAGCTGGCCAAGAACTGACACTGCTCCCCCACCGGGAAAGGTAGAGCCTCAACATCACGGGAGCAGAGGAACTCGAAAAGAGGGAGGGGAAGCAAGGGATGAGCCTGAAATCTAAGAATTGGTCCCAAAACTGGACCAAATCAGTCCCCAAATCCTTGCAGGGGGTTTGGCAGCAGCAATTCCTCCTAAAAACAAGCTCGACATGGAACAAGAGTTTCCCACAATCATCCAGAGACCACCCATTTATTGAAGGTCAAAAAGTCAAATCTAAGAAGAAAGGAAACAGGGCTTTCCCAAATATTCAACCCAATCCCTGGCAGGTCCCCTGGCCCTGGGCTGAGGTTCCAGCAGAAGCTGCTTCCAGCTCAGCTGGGAAGAGCCATGTGCCAATGTGATTCCCTGGAAGAGCTGCCCCGGGCACGGTGACTGCAGGACCAGCCTGGCACTTTCTCATCCCACCTCCCCCGGGAATGTGTCCCCCCAGTACCCCCATCCTCCCAGGGTTTCCAGTGGAAATCCTGGGATCTGCAGGAAGGGAGCAAGGGATGGAGACCGAGTCCCAAACCTGAACAGGTCCAGGGGGCAAGGAAATGGGACCCAGGGAGGGAGAACAGCTCCCATCACATGGGATTCCCTTGGCCCCCACATCCCTCCATCCCCCAAAAACTCCTCAACACCAACACCTCGAATGGAACCTCCCCAAAAGCCCCCCTGGGCTCTGCTACAGCCCTCGGAATTAAAAGGAACCAAACCACTAAGATATAAGTTAATGCTTAAATTATTTGTAAAACATCTTAAATTTTCTGTGACATATTTAAATATCCCCCATGTTCCCCAGAGGGGGGTCAAAGCCCAACACTAACTGGGAGCCTATGGGGGAAAGGGAGGAATAGAGAAAGGGTTCCTTATCCTTTCACAGCTTTAACAACTAAATATCAATAATAAAAGTTATATTATAATAAAATAAGTTCTTCGTGAGGCAGTGGAGATCAAAAAGCCCTTAGAAAAGCCCTGCAGGTTTGGGCTCGGGCTCTGGACTCAGTAGTAAAAAGGGGGTTATTTGGGGAGGGGCGGCAGTGGAGGGGGCGGTTCCGAGGGCAGGGGGGGCGGTCGGGGCTTGTCCGTGTTGGTGGCAGCTCTGGAGCCGCTGGAAGCCCGCGGGTTCAGGAGCTCATACGAGTGGAATTCGAAGGCAGGGGGCTGGGTGGGCTGCATGCCCTGCGCGCTCAGCAGCGAGTGCAGCATGTTCACCGTGTCCTGATAGTCACTGGCCTGGCTGGCGTTGTGCCCGTTGGCCCCCGAGGGCCCCTTGTCCGATTTGTGGGTGCCCCGGGCTTTGCTGGGCTGGGATAAATCCGAGCTGTGCCCGGGGAGATGGGCAGCCCCGGGAAGGTGGGCGTACGGGAACGGCACTCCGGGGCCTTTGGAGACTTTGCCCACCTTGGGCTGGTGCTCGTGGGGCATGGCCGGGGGCTCCTCCGGCAGGGGTCTTTTGCGGGTGGGGGCGAGAGGCCCGTAGCCCTTGTGGGGGGTGGCAGCAGCACCGGGTTGGGCGCTGTGTTTGGAGTCCCCCGGGCGCTTGGCCGCGGTGCTGGGGCCGGCGCCGAGCTGGGCGTGCAAGTGTTTGTGCGAGTGGTGGTTGTGGTGGTGGTGGTGATGGTTGGATGAGTGGCCCTTGTGCTTCTCTTTGTACTCCCGGCTCTTCCCAGCACTCTCATCCGCGGAGCTGTGCCTGTCTCCTGGACCTGGCACCTTAATCCGCATCTTGATCTCCTCCTGCTTGGAGGGGATCGGCCTCTCCCCGCCTCCACCCACCGGCGGCATCCTCATCTTGAGAGCTTTGTCACCCTTGTCGGCGCCGGGTGGGCGCTCGGGGTTCTCCTGCCCCGCGATGGGGATTTTCAGGATGATTGGGGAGGGGTTGCCATCCTGCTGCCCTTCCCTCTCCCGCTGCTGCTGCACCAGGAGGTTCTGCGCGGCGTAGGCGTACTGGGAGCGCACGTTCGCTTCCATGTTTTCCAGCTGCCGCTTCTGTGCCGCCAGCTCCTCCGCGTGCTTGGCCCGGTACTCCTTGAGGGACACCTTGGCCGAGGGCGCGTTCTTGGTGCTCTGCTTGGGGTAGGCAGCACTGTCCTGCTGTGGGTGCTCAGCAGCCGACGAGCCCTCGCTAGTCCTGTGGATGTCCAGCTTGGCTGGGGGGTGCCAATGATCCGCCTGGGACGGATCCGCGGCGCTCGGCTCCCCGGGGGAATCGGACGCGGCCGGGAGCGCTGGCCCCGCTCCGGCGGTGGAGGACGTGGACATGCTCATGAGCCCAGCGATGTTCATGTCCGAGCTGTTGTTCCTGGAGATCATGTTGAGGATCGTCTGCTCTGACAGGCTCTCGTCGTCGCCGTGGTCGTCAGTCTTGGATTTCCTGGCTGCTTGAGAGGCCTGGAATTAAACAAATCAGCGAGTGTTTACTTAGGGTGTTGCTGGAGCTGGTTTAATTCAAGCAGCTCACCACGACAGCTCAAGGTTTTCTTTACAGACAGAACCACTTTGCTCCCATCCCTCCTCGTGGGAAAATTCCAAAACCCTGGAAGCAGGGCTGCTAATGCAGCTGGAAACTAAAGTTCTGCACAAGTTAATTCACAACAGATGAACCTGAGTACCACAAGCGCCACAAAGTATCCCAATTCCACTCACAACTCCCTCCCTAGCTGTTCTGTATGGTGATTCCCCAAGGAATCACAGCCCATGTCCCAGGTTCTTACCCGCCAGTTCCGGATCCGTTTCAGTCGGCTGGGAGTCTTCTCAAGGATTTGCAGGAATTCATGGGTCAGTTCTGCAGAGGAGACACAAACCCAGGCGGGAGGGTCAGAGCAGCCCCAGTCCATCAGGACAACCCCCTCCTCTCACAGATGGAGCTACTGGTGGGATGGAGCTGCGCCAGGAGGGGAGTTCTGACAACTGGAATCACTGACCCATTCAAACTCAGCTCTCTGCGGTGCTACGGAAGCTGCTGCTGCCCTGGAAAACCTCAGCAAGCCCTGAACTCCTGGAGCCCGTGAGGTGGTGTTGGAACATCGGACCCAGGACCAGCGATGCCAAAATAATTTTAAGAGCCTTTTGCAGGGAAAAAAACCTCACTCCCAAACTTACCATCTAAGAGCTCCAGAGTTACAGTGCCATCAACGTATTCCCACCAGTGCTTCCCGTCCGTGGAGACTGGGATCTCCCAGTTGGACCACTTACAGGCCAGGTGGATACAGACGCAGGCCACAACGGGCGGGGTGTACTGCAGGCTGAAGGTGGTCAGGTGCAGGCTGACGTCACCGGGAGAGAAAACAAAAAGCCATCAACTCCCACGCCTGAGCTGCAGATCCACGCGGGACGTGGGGGGAACGTGGGGGTGGCCCTCTGGACCTCCCCAGAATGACCCTGGGGCACAGCCAGCTCCATCCCGCTCCAGCACAGCGGGGCTTCGGCACCGCTTCAGGCCTGGTTTGATGCAGGGAATTTGGGTTTTCCTCCGCCAGTTTTTGTTCATGGTTTTTAGAGAGGTCATTTGGGAGCTTCTCTGAGGGGGTAAAGTCACCTGCCAGCCCCACCTGTGCTCAGAGGAGAACCTCATACGTACAGGAAATCTGGGGTCTCCACCAAAGGAGGAAAATCAGTGCTGAGGTCACCTGCCAGCCTCTGCTCTGAGGAGAAACTCATCCCTGTTTTGCTACAGGAAATTTGGGAGCTCCTCCACCACTTGGTTCATCCCTGTTTTGCTACAGGAAATTCAGGCGCTCCTCCACTGATTTCCCTGTTTATCCCTGTTTTGATGCAGGAAATTTGGGATTCCCCTCAAAGGGCAAAAGTCACTGGGGGCTGGCCCCACCTCTGCTCCTGAAGAGAAATTGTTCCATTTTTTAATTAATCTCTGTTTTGCTACAGGAAAGTTGTGATTTCCTCCCTCTGTTCATTCCTGGGTTGCTACAGAAAATTTAGGATCTCCTCCACTGGTTTCCTTGGTCATCCCTGTTGTGCTACAGAAAATTTGGGATCTACACTGACAAAAGTCAGTGCTGGGGACACCTGCCAGCCCCACCTCTGCTCTGGGGGGAAACTTCCAAGCACAACTCCTGGATGGCGTTCAAGGAGCAAACCTGCCCCTTTCAGCTTTAGGAAGGGTCTGGCCTTTCCCAAAGGATTTCTAGGAATACACTTTATGTTGGAATCACTCAGGAGAACCTGAGCCAGGTAACCTATTAAGTATTTTCACTAATTGATTTTCCACACGGTCATCAGTGCTGGGAAGTGTGGGCAGCACCAGGACCAGAACTGAGGGACTACGAGGATCCTGCAGGAACACCAGAGCTTTAGGAAACACAGAAGCAAATCCTGAGTGTGGGATTTGCCCACTCCTGAATGGACTCTTTGGGAATTCTGCCACTGAGCCCCCACGTGGCACCATCTCCTCACCACCCTATTCAACACTTTTCCATCAGTGAAAAGTGGAGAGGCAGAAGTTTGGCATCTATAGCCAAAAATCCTCAAGTTCATGGATTCTGGGTTTATCCAGAGAAGTCAAACCCAGGAAATTCAGAGATTTGGCAGAGTGAAGTCAAGGATAACTGAGCCTCAACTCTGCCCCAGAACGATGCCAAAGGGAAACCAAAGGGAGCACAAGGATAAATCCAGTTCATCCCAGAACCTGCTCTCTCAGGCAAAACTGAGGCTCCTCTTCACACTTTCTGCCTGGATTTCCCTCAATTACAGCCTTAACTCCTAATCCCACAGCTTTGAAATTCTTGCTGCTGGGACAGAACAGGTTTCAGGGCTGTGTTTACCCAAACATCATCAACACCACATTCCCAAGGCCGGAAATCCACAGGGTGCCCTTTGGAGCTCGAAACACCTTCAACAAACAGTGCAGGTGAGCAGGGAACACCTCCCAGGTGTAAAAGGGAAACCACGTCCCCAGACATTCCCAGCCAGGGCTGGGAGGCATCTCTGGTCCTGCAGCTTCACCTGTGCTGGCAACTAAACCACTTTTCCCTCTGTAATTCCCCAAAAATTCAGTGTTTTCCATGGTCACAATTTTCTGTTCCAAACATTAACTCCGTGATTTGTCTGAAGCTGATAATCCAGGAAAGTAGACTTAAAAATAATCCCAACAAAAGTGCTGGCATCAGGCTGGCAGTGAAAATTTAGGGACAAAACAAATCAGATGAAGAATAGGGGGCTGATTTTTCTTTCCAGGAAAAACTTACGGGCAAAACAACCCGTACAAAAAAACTTTGGGTTGACTTTTCTTCATTTATGCCCTAAATCAGCCTTTTTTGGGGTACAAACTATATTCATGGATGATTTCCACAGCACCTTGTTGAATGAAAACTCTCCAACACTCAGGAATAAGTAGGGAAAAATGTACATATTCGTTTCCCATCCATCTTTTTGGTTTGTTTTGATTTTAACTTTCTCAACTAAACTCCTATCAAACAAGCAGTGAAGCTCCTGAGTGTCTCATCTGCCTTATTTTCCAGCTCTTTTTACCCAGCAGCTGGCAGGAAAAATGACTGGAACCCTTTCCTAAAACTCTTCCTGTGGGATTCCCAGCTGCTCCCAGGTTGAAGGTCACACGCAGCAAAAAAATTATCAATCAATTACAAAATTATAAAATAATAACCTGTTTGTAGCCATGAAATAGGAAGTTTGTGCCAAGTCCTTGCTGGCTGCAAGAGAAGAAAAAAGGAAAAAATCAGGGTGTCATTTGCATATTTTCATGCTATCATATTTTAGTGCAAGAACCATGGGCCACCCACAGATTTGCCAGCTGCAGGCCACAGCCACAAGGATTTTGGAAACTGCTGCTCACTGAGAGCTTTGAGTGGTTCCACAGAGCCAGAATCATCTAAAACTGCCTCTAGTTTGAGAATCAGAGGGATAGATCAGCCCTCCTGGGAGGAAAAGCTGGGAGAACTGGGATTGTTCAGCCTGGAGAAGGCTCTGGGATGACCCTGTTGTGGCCTTTCAGCTTCCAAGAGAGCCAAAGTGGGACTCTGGATCAAACCTGGAGTGGCAGGACAAGAGGGAATGACTTTTCACCTGGAAAAGGCGAGATTTAGATGGGATATTGGGAAGAAATTCCTCCCTGTGAGGGTGGGGAGGCCCTGACTGCCCAGAGAAGCTGTGGCTGCCCCATCCCCTGAAGTGTCCAAGGCCAGGTTGGAATAACCTGGGCAAGTGGAAGTCGTCCTTGCCCTCCCAACCCAAACCACTCCAGGATTCTGGGAAGCTCTGGAGCAGTCCCAGCTTAGAACTCCCCCATTTTTTCCCAGCCCTTTCCTCCCAATTCCCTCTCACCTCGGACAAGCTGGGTGCACTTCACCACATGGGTGTGGGGATGGTCAATAGTGATCTCAAACCCTGGAAGGACACAGACAAAGCACCATCAGAACCAGCAGCACAGCCCTGCATCAACGTTTCCTGCACCCCTTCCCTCCTACAGCCCTGCTTGGAGCCAGGCAGGAATAGAGGAGCCCATTTTTCCTGTATCCAGAAGCCTCAAGTTCTCCAGCTACAAACCCAGAAGGTCTCTGGTGCTGCCAGACCTCCCAGCTTCTGAAACAAAACTCACTGGAAACAAAACAACTACCAAGGATTTTAAAAATAGCAGGACAAAGCCTCTTGAAGCAGCTGGGGAGGAAGGCGAAGACAATGGCATCTGCTCCAAGGAATTTCTCTCACCCAAAAAGCTGAGAGGAAGCAGATTGTTCTCCCTCTGAATGGGCCTAAAGCATTGAGGACAACTGACTTTAATCCTTGCTCTGGCTTCCTCCTCAGTTTGGGAATTATGTTTCAAAGAGGAAAAAAAGAATTCCAATTGGCCCATGTGTGCAGCAGATCTGCAGAATGTTCTGGGAGAACTGGCACGTTTTAAAAAGTCACTGGAGAACTAAGAGGTTGCAGAACTGGGCTTGGTTTAGCCACAGGCTTGTGGCCCACGACACCCTACTGAAGGAGGGACACAGGGTGTCTGCTCTGAATCCAGTCAGGAATAACAAATCCTGCTCTTTTGGAGGGAAAATCTACCTTCAAACTGCCTCTGAAACAGAACATTTGTTAGTGAACACAACTTTTAACAGTGTATTTGATAAAGAAACAGGTCACCAGCTCCACCAGCCACAGCCCTATGTGGAGACACCTACTTCCAAAAGCACCCAGAAACTGTTCCTGGTTTGTTGACTTCTGGGGATTTCCCCCCATTTAATTATTTGATTAAAATATTCACTTTTAACCCGTTTTTTAAGACATCTCTCAGTACAAACTACTTCCTGCAACAGAACTGGAGCATTATGGCCTGGAATTGGATGCTCTTTAAGATCCCTTCAAACCCAAACCATTCCATAATTCTATGATTGAGCTGAAAAGCACAACCCAGCCAAGGGCCGATGTCCAAGCAGCACAAATCCTGTTTTTTTAGGGGGAAAAAAAAAAAAAAAAAAGACAAACCACACTTAAATCTCTCAGCACTGAGCCTGGCACAAGTTACACCTGAAAAATTGACGTCAAAACAGGAGTCTGGCTGAAAAACAGGGTTTGCTGTGTGGACTCTGTGGAAGGGGTGAGGCTCTCCAGCCTGTGGAATTCTCCTGGCTCTGGGATTCGTGTGGCAATCCGGCCGCTTCGAGGAACTTACCCAGGGTCTGTAGGATTATGCTCTCTAGAATGACCAGGTCTTGGGCTTGTTGCAGGTAAGCCTGGGGTTGAGAGGACAGGCAGGTTACTCATGGAGAGGCACTCGGATCAAGCCTGCACATTCCTAACACCCTTCTCTCCGGGGCAAAAATGGCAATCTCCCTGCACAGGGGGGCTGGCACAGAATCCCTGGAAGTGTTCAAGGCCAGGCTGGATGGAGCTCGGAGCAAGCTGGGCAAGCAGAAAATGTCCCTGCCCATGGCAGGTGGGTGAAATGAGATGGGATTTAAGGTCCTTCCACCCCAAACCATCTGGGGATTCTTAGGAAGAGGGAGTATACTGTTGGGGGGACCCTGGGTGCTGGTCCCCCACACTCCTGGGGTAGCAAACGAGCAGTGCAGGAATCAGCTGATTTTCCTGCCTTTTTTTTTTAACTTTCTGTAAGTTTCCTTGGAAAAAGCTGTCCCTTCCAGCAGGACTGACTGCTCAGCTCCAGATAAGAGGGGCTATCTGGAGAGATGTGGGATCAGCAATGTTTTTAACCCACTGAGATGGGTGATGGGACAAACTGCTCCCACACCTGCATCCATACCCTCCTCAGAAGCATTCCAGGGCCACTGGCACACAGCACACCTGCATCCAGGTGTGCAGCAGAGGAGAAAAGGCTTTGCACAGAGCAGGGAAGCCCAAATCTCTCCGTAGCAGGAGTGATTGGATTGAGCAGCTGCCCCTGAGCACCTCAGGAGGGTCGAGGAGCTGCTGGAGCAGCACAATTCCAGATGCCATTCCCACTGCCTGGGCCTCCAGTGCCCACAGCACATCCCAAGGCTCCATCCCACACTTACCTCACTCTTGGTGTCCAGCAGAGGTTCCTGGGGGTGCAGACAGGCATGTGCCACCTTGATGACATGCTCCAGCTTCCGGGGCTGCTCCTCCACCTTGGCTGCCAGGAAAAGTGCTGCTGGCACCACAGACTGTGAAGGAAAACACTCTGCTTGTTTAAAAAGCCACTAAATTCAAGATTAAAGCACATGAATCACGGGGATCCTCAAAATTCCTTCAAGGAATGAAGGCTGTTTGAGTCCAGCCACCACCAGGAGAAACAAAAAGGTCCCTCTCCCTTCCCAAACCCCTTCCCAAGGTGGGCCCCCCACCCAGGCAGCAGCAGGAGTGGATTTGGGGTTCCCAGAGCCCCACAACCCCCAGACCCCAGCACTTACATTCCTGTGGAACTGGGTGAAGGACTGCACCATGTAGAAGCGGTGCATGTACACGATGGCCGTGTTAATGGTGAGCTGGGAGCTGGGCAGGAGGTTAAGGAAAAGCACAGAGACCCCCAGGCAGGCCCAGGGCAGCCACTGGAACAGATCCCACGTGCCAACAGCAACAGGAGGGGACAGCCCTTCCCTGCATCCCAGCACAGCTCTCCCTGCTGCTGAAACGGGCTCTCCTCTATCCCAACACAGGCTTGGTGCTCCCCATTCCCAAGCTGAGCCTTCCCAACAGCTCTGGAGAGCTCTCCCTGCTCCCAAAATGGGGTCTCCTCGATCACAAACAGGCTCGGCTCTCCCTGCTCCCGGGACGGTCCTTCCTGACAATCTGGTGCAGCTCTCCCTGCTCCTGAAACCCTTTATGGGATCTCCTTGGTCCCAAAATAGGCTCGGCTTTCCTGGGAACTTGTGGGCCGAGCCTTACCGAGCCTTCACAACACCGCAGCACAGCTTTTTCCACTCCTCTAACCGGATTTCCTCAATCCCAAAACGGGCTCTGCTCTCCCCACTCCTAGGCCGGGCCTTCCCGACACCACAGCACAACTTTCCCTGCTCCTGAAACGGGATTTCCGCGACCTCGAAACGGGCTCGGCTCTCCCTGCTCCTGGTCTGACTGTGTCTTTCCTTCCCTGCATCCCGGCACTGCCTTCCTCACTCCCGAAACCTCTTCGATCCCAAAACGGGCTCGGCGCACCCGGGACGGGCCTGCCGCTCCTTCCCAAACACCCCGGCACAGCTCTCCCTGCTCCCGGACCCGTCAGGCCTTCCCAAGCCTTCCCAACACGCCGGCACAGTTTTCCCCGCGCCCAAAATGAGATTTCCCAAACCAAAACCGGGCCCGGCTCTCCCCGCTCCGAGAGCCGGCTCGGGCCTTCCCGATAACCCCAGCACCGATCTCCCGGTTCCGGGCTCTTCTCGATCCCCAAACGCCTCGGCTCTCCCCGCACTCGCTCCCGGCTCTCCCCGTACCGGCTCCCGGCTCTCCCCTCGCCCGCTCGCGGCTCTCCCCCCTCCCCGCTCTCCCCGCCCCGCCCCACTCCCACCCGCGGCCTAGCGCGGCCTAGCGCGGCCGGATACACGT
>JAHLSL010013454.1:0-13093 GCA_025920805.1 Petroica traversi | reverse complement strand
CCCGCGCCCCCCCTCAGGCCGTGAGGGGCTCCGGTTTTACCGGGGTCCCGCAGCACCCCCGCAACTCGGGGTGGTCTCTGTGGCCCTCCCACCGGCTTCTCAGCTCCCCCTTGCTGGGACTTCTACGCACTGACACCCGGGGACCTGCTGTGTCCCTCCGGCCCTGCACCCCCTCCTCACCGGGACCCCCGTGCGGCTCTACTCCCGGGACTCCGGTATGTTCCCCCCCCCCCCGCGGCACCGGGAGGCCCCCACCCCTCCCAGATCCGGTTTTACCGGGGTCCCGCAGCTCTCCGCACCTCAAGACGCTGTCTGTACTCCCCCCCACCAGCTTCTCATCCCCCGTCCCTCACCGGGACCCCTCCTCAGCAGGAGCCCCCTCAGGCTGGGACTTCGCTGTGTCCCCCTCCGGGACCCCTCCTCACCAGGATCCAGGTATTTCCCCCCCTCCGGGATCCCGGGCCCCCTCCCAACCGAGATCCCCATGTGCCCCTCCGGCCACCCTCCGCCCCACAGGCCAGGCCACAGCTCGTATCCAAAGTGTTTTATATATAATTTATCTGTACACACGAAGGACAAAGTACCTCAGATCTGCGCTGGGGTGAGGGGGCCAGTGCCCCCCACACTCCCCCCGGGCTGAGCCCCCCCCCGCCCCAAAACTGCTTCAAAACAAATAAAAGAAAAAAAAAGTCACTTCATTAGGTTTTTTTGCATTTAAAAGGGGGAGGGGTCTGCCCCCCTCCCCTCCCCGCCACAGTCCCCCCAGAGGGAGCTGGGACCCCCGGGGGGTGAGGGGGCTGCGGAGATGCTGGGCCTGCGCCTCCCCACCCCCCGCAGGCGGCACTTCAATTTGGCACATGGAGGGGGCTGGGGACCCCCCCACCCCCAAAACCCCCTGCAGTCCCTTTCCTGGGGGGGCCCCCATCTCCCCTCTTTGGCACATGGGGGGTTTCAGCAAAGGGATGGGGGTTACCATGACCCCCCCCCCCAAAAAACACCCCGGTGCAGGGCTGGGAAACACCTCCTAAAACACCCCTGGAGGGGGGCACAGGATTACCTCCCCACACCCCCCAACCACCTCCCTTGTGTCCATTTCTCCCTTTTTTTTTTAAATACGTGGATTTGGGGATTTTTCCTTTTTTTTTTGCCTGAGCTCGGCACAGGCTTGGGGGAGTCCCCGGCATGGGGGGGACACCATGGAGACCCCCCTAACTGCCCCCAGGGCCCGCATTGAGGAAATAGGTGGTCATCTCCCCCTTGCCCTTGACCTTGACCAGCCCCCGGCACTCCAACACATAGCCCTTGGCCGCCAGCACCTGGTACAGGTCCGTCGTCACCTGGAGGGGGGGACACAGGGATGAGGGGGGTCCATGGGGGTCTCTGGGAAGGTTTCCTGTGCCCCTCGGACCCCTGACTGACCTGGATGCGGTCGGGGACCCCGGTGCTGTCCATGCGGCTCGAGACGTTGACAGTGTTGCCCCAAATGTCATACTGGGGCTTGCGAGCCCCGATGACCCCAGCGACCACTGGGCCCATGTTCAGACCTGGGGGGACATGGCTGAGAGTCAGGGATGACCCCCACACTCAGGGAAATGGGGGGGTGGGCAGGGGGAATGGAAAAGGGGAAAACGGGTGAGTGGGGAAAAGGAGTGGGGATTGTGGGATTGGGAAGAGAGGGGTATGAAGGGGGTAAAAAGGTGGGGTGAGAGGGGAAAGGGGAGGTAAGAGGGGAAAAGGAAGGTGTGGGGGGGGAAAAGGGGGTGCAAGAAGGGAAAATGGGGGTGTGTAAGAAGAAAATTATATGAAAGGGCAAAAGAAGAGGTGATTGGGAAAGGGGGAGTGAGAGAGGAAAAAGGAGTGCAAGAGCCGCCAGGCTCAAAGCCATAAACAGCAGCCAGGTGCATGCAGGGGATGGGCTGGAGGTGCAGAGGGGCACGTGAGGGGTTCAAAGGGCTCACCGATCTTCATCTGGAAGTTGTTGAAGGAGTGCTCGTTGATGTACTTCATCTGCTCCATGAGGCGCATGGCGTAGTCGGCCAGCGCCGCGATGTGGCTCCGGCCCTCGCGGTCGTAGGTGGCCGCGTTGAGCCCCGACGCTGCCATGTAGGTGCTGCCAATGGTCTTGATCTTCTCCAGCTGCCGGTACTTCTGCTCGCTGATGATCTGGGGGGACAGAGTGGGGTCACCCCACAGCACCTCGACAGGGTGATGGGCACCCCAAATCCTGCACCCCGTCCCATGGCTCTGTGAGCGCTGGTCCGTGGCTTTTGCAGCACCTCCTGCACCCTGCACTGTGGCTCCATAAATGCTGCTCCGCAGCCTCTCCAGCACCCCATGACCACATCCCCTGCATCCCAACCTCATGCAGGGCGTTCCACAGTCTCTCCAACATCATCTTCTGCACCCTGTCCCCGAACATGGTGCTCTGCAGGCTCTCCATACCTTGTGCGTCCTATCTTGTACCTCATTCATGGTGCTCCACAGCCTCTCCCACAACCCATGTCTGTGTCCCCTGCACCCTATCCTCATCCTTGCTCCACAGCTGCTCTACAGCTTCTCCAGCACCCTGTGCTCACCATCTGCTGCCCCCTGTCCCCAAACATGGTGTTCCACAGCCTCTCCAACACCCCATCTTCCTGCACCCCATCCTTGTGCAACCTATCCAGGCTGTTTCACATCTATATTCCAGCACCCTGTAACCACATTCCCTGAACCACAACCTCATCCATGTTGCTCCACAGCCTCTCCAGCATGCCCTGCACCTGTTCCTGTGGCTCCATGAAAGCTGCTCCATGGCTTCTCCAAGGATGGAGTACATCCTGTATCTCACCCGTGCTGCTCCACAGCCTTTCCAGCACCCTGTGGCCATATTCCCTGCACCCCATCCTCATCCATGCTGCTCCACAGACTCTCCAGCACCCCATGAACCCCATGAACCTGCACCCCACCCCTGTTCACTTGACCTTCATGCACCCTCCTCCCCTCACCCCTGCTCTGCCCCAGCACCTCATCAAAGTCAGCGATGATCTCGTTGAGCAGCCGCAGACACTCCACACCCTCATTGTTGGCCTCCAGCTCCACATAGAACTCGGAGAAGTTGCTGATGGAGGCAAACATGACAGCCACACACTCGCAGGACTGGTAGTAGAGCTCGTCGTTGCGCCGCTCCCGTGCCAGAAAGTGCGCGGCCACGTCCTTGGGCAGGATGTTGTGCAGCAGCCGCCGGTTGTAGGCCTGGAGCTCCTCCATCTCCTCCTTCTCACCCGTTGCCTGCGGGCACAGACCCAGGTGGGAGCTGCCACAGGACCCCATGGCCATCCCAGCATCAGGGTGTGGGGAGGGGGTTGGTCCCAGCCCCATGGTCCTGGGGTGCAGGGAAAGGGTCACTCCCAGCCCTGTGGCCAGCCCAGTGTCAGGGTATGGGGAAGGGAATGGTCCCAGCCACATGGTCACCCCAGTCTTGGAGGGTCTGGGAGTCACTGGGGTGCAGGGAAAGGGTCACTCCCAGCCCCACGGCCACCCTGGTGTAACCATGTGTGGAGGGGGTTGGTCCTGGCCCTGGATTGGTACCTGTCCCATGACTGCCCTGGTTCTGGGGTGCAAGGAAGGGGTTGGTTCCAGCCATATAGTCATCCTAATGCCAGGGAGCATGGTCACCCCAATCCCAGGAGCCTCACAACCACCTCAGTTCAGGGGTGCTGAGAGGGGTCAGTCTTGTCCCGGAGTATGGGAAGGGGTCAATCCAGACCCCATGGTCACCCCAGTTCTGGGGTGCAGGGAGGGGGTCAGTCCCAGTCTCAGGATACAAGAAAAGGGTCGTTCCAAGCGCCCCACACCTTTGTCATACCTGGAGCTTCCAGAGGAAGTCGAGGCGGGCGGTGGACTCGACCTGCTGCGCGTGCAGGTACAGGGCGAGCGCGAACACGGCCAGGACCACGGGGGTCACGTAGCGCAGGGCCACCTTCCCCTCCGCCGGGCTGCAGGACCCCCAGGACCCCTGAGACAGGCTGAGGGACCCAGGTGCCCACCCAGGGGTCCCAAACTGCACCCCGACCCTAAAGATCCACCCACCCACTCCAGGGTCACCAAATCTACCCTCAGACCCCAAAGTTCCATTCACCCAACCAGGGGAACCCCAACCGTACACCCAATCCCTAAGATTCACCCACTCACCCAAGAGACCCAGAACCTGCACCCAGACCCCAAAAATTCACCCAGACCCACTCACCTGCTTCAGGAACCCCAAATCTGCACTCAGACATTCACCTGTCCATCCCACAGAACTTAAATGTGCACCTAGACCCCAAAACTCCACTCATTCACCCAAAGGAGCCCTAAATTGGCACCCAGACCTCAAAGCTGAGCCCACAAGAGAGACCCCGAGGCTGTACCCACCTCCCAACGCTGCAGCACAGACTCCCAAAGGACTGTCCTGCTTCTGCCCACCCTCACCCTGCTATGCCCAGGTTCCTCCTGGCTCCAATTTCCCACTCACCATTCTCCCTGTGTGATGTTGAAGGAGGGCCTGTGGGGAGAGGAGCCAAGAGTCAGTGGGGTGGGGACACAGCTCTGAGGTGGGGATCCCTGGGGGACTGGGGGCACTCACAGAGCATTGGCCAGGACCAGCAGGTCGGCATTGTCAAAGAGGGCTGCGTGAGGCCCCTCTACCAGCAGCAGGAACGTGGCCTCGATGCCCACCATGAGCAGCAGCTTCCCGATGCTACTGATGTGCAGGAAGACGGAGCAGGCGAGCAGGCTCAGCACCACGCTGTAGCTGAAGTACTGGGGGGGACAGGGTGGGGTGCACCAGCACCCCAGGAACACCAGATGGTACCCTGGGATCTTTGCAGTACCCTGGGAACCCCAGATGGCACCCCAGGAACAGCACTGGCATTCGAGAAACTCCTGTAACACCCTGGGAACCCTGGATAGCACCCCTGGAACACTGGATGGCACCCTGGGAACCCCAGATGGCACCTCAGGAACTAGGACTGGCATTCCAGAAACTCCTGTAGCACCCTGGGAACCCTGGATGGCACCCCTGGAATCCCTGATGGCACCCCAGGAACCTCTGCAGTATCCTGGGAGCCCCAGATGGTATCCCAGGAACGCCAGCCCTCACCCCAGAAACCCAGGATGGGACTCCTGGGGAATCCTGGACAGCACCTGTGAGAACTCTGCAGCACCCAGTAACCTCTGCGGCACCCTGGGAGCCCCAAATGGCACTCCTGGGAACCCTTTGGTACCCTGGGAGCACCAACCAGCACCGCAGGAACTCCTGAAGCACCCCAAGAACCCCAACTGGCACCCCAGGAACCCTGAATGCTACCCAGAAACCATGGATGGTACCCTAGGAACCCAAAATGGCACCCTGGGGAACCCTCTGCCACCTTGGAACACCAGCTGGGACCCCAAGAACTCCTGCAGCACTTCGGGGATCCCAGACAGCATCACAGGAACCCCTGCAGCACCTTGGGAACCCTGCAGCACCTCTGGAACTCCTGCAGCACCCCAGGAATGCCAGCACCTCCCCACGCCCACAGGGACCTTGCACCCCTGGGGACACTGTGCCAGCACCCAGCAACCTCCAGGGCTCAGTGCCAGCACCCACTGAGGACCTTGGACCCAAGCGACCTGTGCCAGCACCTCGTGTGTATGGGGACCCCGTGCTGGCACCCTGAACCCATGGGGACCCAGTGCCAGCACTCTGGGGGACACTGCACCCTCTGGGACCCTGTACCAGCATCCTTAGGGACACAGTGCCTGCAGGGACCCCATTCCAGCACCCTTCACCCATGGGGACCCTCTGCCAGCATGTTGGGGAATTCTGCACCCATGGGGACCCAGTGCCACACATATGGGGACACTGCACCCTCTGGGACTCTGTACCAGCATCCTTAGAGACACAGTGCCTGCAGGGACCCCATTCCAGCACCCAGCACCTTCAAGGACCCTATGCCAGCATGTCTGGGGACACTGCCAGCATCCTGGGGGACACTGCACCCATGGGGATTCCATGCCAGCACCCTTGTGGACACAATGCCTACAGAGATCCATGCCAGCATTCCTGGGGACACTACACACATGGGAGCCAGCGACCAGGGAGGACTTGGCACCAGCAGGGACCTCTGTGGGAACCTGACTCCATGCCCTGTGCCAGGCAGTGCCCTTGGCCACTCACCTCGGGGAAGTCACAGGCCAGCCCATCACCATGGCAGGAGCCCGTGGGGTTGCCCAGGGAGAAGTTGAGGGCACGGAGCTGGCAGGGCCCCACAGCCCCGGGGGTGATGTTGAGCTCGCGGGCAGCGCAGTCTCGCAGGGCCACGCGGCTGCAGGAGAACTGGGGGGGGCAAAGGGGTGAGCCAGTGCCCCACAGCTCCCCACAGCCCCCCAAGATCCCCCCTGGGCCCCCATGACCCTACCATGTTGACGAAGGCGGCGATGAAGACGAGGAGGATGGTGAAGACGGCGATGCCGGTGCTGCGGGCACGGGACTGGACGATGCCCCGGGAGAGCTGCTGCAGGGCGGCGGGGAAGAGCTGGGGGCACCAAGGAGCCTGTCAGGCATGGCTGAGACCCCAAAAACCCTCCCAGCCCTTAGGTACTCACAGTGACGCAGGAGTAGATGGCACAGATGAAGAGGATGGCGGCAAGGAGGATGAAGATGCTGACGTAGACCCCGAGCATCAGCGAGGAGCTGGGGAGAGGTGGGAAGTGAGTGACGGAGTTGGGGGATCAGAGCTGATATTTGGGGGAGTTGCAGCACTTACTGGGGGAACACCAGGATCTGGAGGCAGCAGATGAAGCAGAAGACGAGGAGGGTACAGGCCACGTAGCCACCGAAACGGTCATCAACCTTCTTGGAGTACTGAGGATACAGGGGAGGTGGAAAGGATGGATGGAGGAGGCAGGGTGGACTCCAGAAACCCCAGGAGTGGGAATGGGGGGATCCCAGAGGAAGAATGGAGGGGGGACTGAGGGGACACGAGTCAATGGGATGGAGGAGAATGGGGGGAGTCGGGGGGACAGGATTGGGAGAAATGGGAGGACCCTGAGGGAGGGGGACATTGCAGAGGATGGGATAGAGGGGAAGGTGGGAACCCCAGGGGATGCAAGGGATGGGATGGAGGGAGAGGGGGAGGGACCTCAGAGGGTGGGGAAAAAGAGGATAGGAGCACCCTGGGGCTTTGGATGGAGGGGAATGGGATGCGACATGGGGGAACCCAGGGGATGGAAGGGGACATGGGGGAACCCAGGGGATGGGAGGGGACATGGGGGAACCCAGGGGATGGAATGGAGGGATGAGGTTGAGAATGTGGAGGGATCATGAAATCAGCACAGAGAGGACCCCAAGGGATGGAGGAGAGATGGGAGAGACAAATGTGCTGACAGGGCCAGGGCAGAGGGGACTTCAAGAGACAGACAGAACATGGGTCCAGAACAAAGGGGACAGAGGGTCCCCCAACCTTCTTCTCCAACTCAGGGGTCTGGAAGGTGAGCAGGAACTTCTTGACATGGTCCTTGCGGAGCTGGTCGATGCTGCGGGCATCGATGGCCCGGCTCAGGAACTCATCCACCTCGTCCTCAGGGTTGAGGGCCTCCTGGGCACCACGACTGGAGAATGGGGGCGTCAGGACCCTCCCAGGCTCCCAGCTCTACCTCAGGGAAGGGTTGGTCACAGCCCCCCCAGCAGCCCAGCATGGGAGCACTTACTTATCCTTGCTGGAGTCATCGATGCCCTGGGAGACACAAGAGAGACAGAGGTGTCAGAGACACTGGCACGGATGGGGGTGACCCTCATGAATGACAAGGACATGGGACATCCCCCAGGGTTCCCCAGGAAGGGAGAGAGAGTTCCAGGGGTAAATGGGGCAAGGTCCCCAGCATTCTTAGCAAGGATCTGCAAAGGGAGGAGGGAGGGGTCTGGGAGGGATGTCTACCACCAATGAGGATGGGAGACCCCAGAGGGTCTCCCCAGGACTGGTGAGAAGGAGGAATCTCCAAGATCTGCTGTGCACCAGGGGCCACCCAGGAACTCCTGGAGGCCCGCGGGCAGCAGGAGGAAGCCACGAGGGCTGCGGGCAGGGCTGGGGAAGTCACTGACAGCCACGGAAGGGCAGCGAGTGGCTGATAGCACCGCAATGAGGGTCCCCCATGCCCGATGCCCTCACTGGGGCTGCTCACCATCTGCCGGAAGGCCTTGGAGTCCTTGGTGCGGGAGAAGGAGCGCTCAGGCACCCAGCGCGGCACCAGCCCCTCGGTGGAGTTGGCACGAGTGCGCTGCAGCTTGGCCAGGATGGCTTTCTCCTCCTTCTGCAGGGTGACACGGCCGTGAGGGGGTGACCCCAGCTTTCCCACGCCCCTGCTGCCCCTCAGACGACCCTCAACTCACGCGCTTCTGGCTGCAGCCGACGATGAGGAAGGTCTCGATGTTGTGCTCCTTGAGGTAGGCGTTGCGCTCGCCCCCATGGCCCGGCTCCACCTCATAGTCCCCGTTCAGGTACTGCAGCGTCGCCCAGGTGATGTGGATGCGCCTGGGGATGGGGGATGAAGGTTTTGAGCCCTCCCTGCCCAGCGCCCCCCACCCTGGGCCCCAACCCAGACCCCCATCCCAGCTCACCCGGCTTTGCCGCCCGCTTCCATGTGGTTGGCCAGGGTGACATCGTTGGACCAGACATCGAACTGCCACTTGCGCAGCCCCAGGACGCCGCAGTGAACGCGCCCGCTGTGGATGCCCACGCGCATGTTCACGTTCACCCCCGTCACCTCACGCACCAGCCTGCAGATGGTACCAGCACCACGTCACCCCTGGGTGCTCCATGGCACTCTCAGGTGTCTTCAGGCACCCCAAGGCACTCCAAGGCCTTTCAGGATTCCCAGGCACCACAGCAACCCATTGGCACCATGGCATCTCCAGACACTCAGGGCACCCCCAGGCACCCCAAGGCACCCCGTGGCCTTTCAGGATTCCCAGGCACCACAGCACCCCAAGGCACCCCAAAGCACTGCTGGACTCACAGGCACCCGAGGCACCACAGCACCCCAAGACACCCCAAAGCACCACTGGATTCACAGGCACCCGAGGCACCACAGCACCCTCAAGCACCCCACAAACCCCCCATGCCACCCTCAGGCACCATGTGACCCCCAAGCACCCCATGGCACCCCTAGGCACTGTGACCCAGACTGGCAAGTAGGGGGGATGTGCCAGCAGCAGGAATGGGAACCATCCCCCAAGCTGTGGTGGCACCTGGGACTTGTCAAAACTGGGGAAATTGCAGACCCCCCAAGCTGCAGTGGCACCAGGGACACACCAGCACAAGACACAGCCCCTCGGAGTTGTGGCAGCACTTGGGACATGCCAGCCCAGGGGATGGACACAGCCCCCCAATTTGTGGCACTGGGGACACACCAGCACCAGGGCTGGATGCAGCCCCCCAAATTGTGGTGGCACTGGAGATGTGCCAGCCAAGGGGATGGGCACAGCAGGATCAGGGGCATCTCCCCAGGCTCTGGTGGCACTGGGGACAGGCACAGCTCCCAGCTCTGCCCCACTCACGAGATGGCCTCGATCATGTCGACACCCATCTCCACACAGCAGTGAGCGTGGTCCCCGCGCGCCTCCGGCAGCCCTGACACGCAGTAGTAGCAGTCCCCCAGGATCTTGATGCGCAGGCAGTGGTTCTCCTGGGGAGCATGAGCAGGTTAGGAGGGCTCCAGGACCCCCCAAAATTCCCCAGCCCCTCCACTCACCGCAGCCAGCTTGTCAAAGCGGGCGAAGAGCTCGTTGAGTGTCATCACCAGCTCCTGGGCCGTGCACTGCGAGGCCAGGCTGGTGAAGCCCTCGATGTCCGCGAAGAGGATGCTGCCAGGAGGAAGAGCATGGGCTGGGGATGGCCCACACACTGCCCAGACACCATTCCCCTGGTGACGCCTTCCCCAGACCCCGCCTGCACCCCTGTCCCCGCAGTACCTGACGTTGTCGTGCTTCTGGATGTAGATCTTGTGGAACATCATGTCCTCCTTCTTAGTGTTGATGTCCTCCTTCATCTCCATGGCCACGTGCTGCGGCAGCACCGAGAGCAGCAGCCGCTCCTGCAGCCAGAACAATCCCATCAGCAGGGCTGGGGTGCTGATGGACCCCCAGGCCAGCACGGGAACCCCCGGGACCCCCTGTCCCACCTGCTGACGGTTCTCCCGCTGGAGGTGCAGGCGGGCCTGGATGTAGCCACGGGTCTCCTGGAAGGCCTGGCGCTGCGACACCTCAGCTGGGTAGTGAGTGCAGACCCCCACCACGTTGGTGCAGAGGAAGATCAGGGCGTTGGCACTGAGCTGGGGGAAAGGCGGGCACAGTGTGACCACCTGGGGACCCCCAGCCAGCTCTGCCACCTTCCTCTGCACCACAGAACCCTGGCTTTGGTGTGGTGGGTGCTGCTAAGGGGAGAAGGAGGGGGATGTGGGTGTGGGAACATGGGGGCTCAAGGCAGGGGGACATGGGGGTTCTGGGACACAGGGCAGGGAGGATGCAGGGACATGGAGACGCAGGGGACAGGATCAGGGGGATATGGGGCACCAAAGAACATGGAAAAACAGGGCAAGGGGGCTGCAGGGACATGGGGGCCTTGGGGCTGTGGAAAACCAGGGAATAGGGGATGCAGGGACCTGGGGACACAGGGTAAGGGGGGCAAAGGAGATATGGGGACACAGGGTAGGGGGGGCAAAGGGGGCTGGGGACACACAATAGGGGGGCAGAGGGACCTGGGGACACAGGGTAAGGGTGGCAGAGGGAACTTGGGGATACAAGGGACATGCATACAGTGAATGAGGAGGACCTGGAGACCCAGGACAGGGGGAGCACGGGGATGTGGGGCTGTAGAGAACCAGAGCAGGGGGGATATGAGGATACAGGGGCCTGAGGCCAGGGGTACATGGGGACCTGGAGCATGGGGGTCATGGGGACGCCCTCGGGAAGCAGAGGAAGTCGGAAAGCGGAGATGACTGCGGAGGGAGCTGCGGTTTCCCCCGTCCCCATCCCCCGGGACCGGGGCCAGGGCTATTTTTAGCACTCCAACACACTGGGACACCGGGAGCAGAGGCCTCACATCCCCTCCCCGGCCTCATCGCGTCCCCCCGGAGCCCCATCGCTCCTACCCTGAGGGAGTGAACCCTACCCATGGGGGCGGCCCCTCCCGTGACCCTGCTGGCCTCGGATGTCATTGTGTTCCTCGCCCCGTGCCCCGCGGGGACGGCACGTGGCCCCGGCCCTGGCCAGGCAGGGCGAGGGTGACGGGTGATGGGTGACGAGTGGCCCCGCGCAAGGAGGGGGAGCTGCTGGGGCTGGGAACACGCAGCCCTAGGGATGGGGGCCCCTCTGCACCCCCTGTGCAAGCAGCACCACGTTGGGAGCACCCACCACCTCAGAAGGGCAGGACAGGGGACATTGGCAGTGTCCCAGCCCCCCTGGGTGACAGCCACTCCCCTGCCCTGGTGCCCTGGACTTGCGTCCCTCCTCGGGGCTTTCCGCCAGCCCTACAACGGGGGCTTTGTGGGTCCCCCGTCCCCCCGGTGCAGCCCACAATGGTGGGTCTGTGCCGGGGTGAGGGGCCTATTTCGTTCCCCGGGGGCTGCGGCACTGGAGAGACCCCGGCCCCACCACGGGACCCCAGCATGGGACCTTCCCTGGGGCCCCCCTATCCCCGGCAGCCAAGGGGCCCCTCCTGCATCCAGAACTTTCCACCAGCAGAAACATCAAGTGCAAAACAATCCCAGTTCTGCAGAGCGGGACTCAGGGACGGGAGGTCCCACCTGCAGGTGGACGGGACCCCCGCGCTCAGCCCCTCCCAGGTGTGTCCCTACCTGCTTCCAGAGGAAAGGGTCGGCGGCGTTGCGGTGCCAGGCGATGGCGAGGTGCAGGGCGGAGAGCAGGACCCCGGCCAGCACGGCCGCCCTCATCCGCACGGGCAGCAGCGTGTAGGTGATGTAGATGAAAAAGACGCTCCACCAAACGCCCTCGGCCGCGCTTCGGGGAGCCACGGCCACCGTCCCCAGCGCCTGCACCCCGGCCAGCAGCCCCAGCACCACGTAGCTCACAACCCACATGTAGTCCTGGGGGAAGGCGCTGCGGCTGCACAGCACCATGAGGAGTAGGAACAGGGCCGTGGCACCGGCCAGCGCGGCGGCCGCCGGCACGTGTGGGGCACCGGGCAGGCAGAGGAAGAGCAGCATCACCCCGCAAACCAGCACCAGCACTCCCATCAGCACCGTCAGGCTGCTCTGGTTCATCTGGAAGAAGTAGCGCTGGTAGAGCCGCTCCAGTTTGGCCGACTGGAAGCGTTTGGAGCGGAAAACCTGGAGCAGGCGCCGCCAGCACTCGCCGGCCGACGGCCGTCCCCCATGTCCCCCGGGTCCCTTCGGCCCCTTGGCCTCGCCGTCCTCCAATCCCGCGTCCACCGATTTGAGTCCCAGGTCGCCCGCGGGCCCCTTCTTGCCGTAGTGATCCTCCTGCCAAGTGCAGCGCAGCCCCCGGGGGGGTCCCGCACCCCGCTCCATCTCAGGGTCCTGCAGGCAGCTCATGTAGCGGGGGCCACAGAGGCCGGCTCGGGGCCGGGGGCCCTTCTTGCCGTTGCGCTCCCCCCATGCCGTCTTCCGCTCGTCCACCTTGGGCACCAGGATGCCGCTGAACCACGACATGCTGTGGGCACCGAGGAGGGGTCAGCGCTTGGTCCCCCGCCCTGACAGCCCAAGAGGGGCCCTGGTGTCCATGGGGGTGCAGGGCCGTGCAAGGGCTGGAAGGTCCTGCTGTCCCCACCACCACCCTGAGGGATGCAGACGCCAAGTCCCAGCTCTCCCACTACCCCCATGGCCCCTGTGGGAGCGGCCAGTGCTGGGCTCCCGGTGCCCCAGTGTCGCGGTGCTGAGTGCCCGGTGCCAGAATCCTGGTGCACAGCGCTGGGTTCCCGGTGTTGGGTTCCCGTTGTCGGGTTCCCGTTGTCCCGGTGCCCAGTGTCCTGGTGCCCAGTGCGTGGCCCTGCCGAGGCCGCCCCGAGCCCGCCCTTCCCGGTGCAGCGACCTGCGACAAAGCTGGGACGGACCC
>JAHLSL010013453.1:14700-42775 GCA_025920805.1 Petroica traversi | reverse complement strand
TTTTTTTTTTTGTTTGTTTGCTTGTTTTAATAGAGGTGAAAACAATTAATTGATTTCTTGTGTCAGATAATCTGTTGTACTCTCCAACACATTTTGTGAAGAGCCCTCCTTGAAGCAGGTAGTTCTTAATGATTGCTGAGCAAATAAATAGGAAAAACAACAGCCCTGGAAAGCAATTTATGGAAAGAAAGCATGAAGAGGAGGTGAAACCTAAAAAAAGTTACATCTGAAATGAGTTTTGAAGGAACATATGCTCTCATGCAGCAGATTTTTCAACCTCATAGGAAATATGGTGCTGAAATGAGAATAGGTTGATGAAAGGATGGATTTGTTTTCGATGCAATTTCCTGTACATTTACATGGGAGTATTTCCCCCCTTTCCCCTGTGAAAGTCTTTGACTTAATGCTTGTTGAGGTGTGGGAGCCAGGACACCTACATTCCCTTCCCAGTTTGGAAAGGATTCACATTTATCCTGATGACTCTGTTTATCTTCCTGCACCTCTGATGTGTGTGGTAGGTACAATAATGGCCATCTTTGCCTTAACAAGCCTGCAGTATGGCTCATCAGATGAGGATATTGTGATAAAATCCCTGAATTAATGCTAAGAATGGTTATTATTTTGCAAGATGGATAGCCCACAAAATGCCACTTTGCTATTTCTAGTGACTGGCACTTGTTTAGCAACACAGAGCACAATTTAGAGGAGGCTTTCCAATTCCTACTGGATGGGATCAATTTGACAGAAGCATCAGTATCAGGAGATCCTCTGCTAGGAAAAGAACTATCGCTCTCCACTGTCTTTGCCATTTACAGGAAGGATTGGTGCCAGCAATTTGACTTTCATCAGCAATAAAACAGAGAAGAAAAAAAAAATTAAAAAGAGTCTCAAATGATTCTATAATGTCCTTGAAATTAAATTAAAAATAGCCATCACTGCCAAAACTCAGAAAAAGGACTCACAGCTTTTTTACAGTGCCTACTACAATGTGGATTTATGATTGCCGGAATACTGCTTACTGTATAACAAGTGTAGTATTAAGTGCCATATTGGACTACCATATGGCTACTAACCTCAGAGGTTGGTAGCAACTATCAGTGTAGAAATTAGTGTGCAGAATGAGCCTGAGGATAAAACCAGTTATCACTCAAGCATGCTATATAATTGGCTGTAGCAAGAAACTAAAAAATGTCTCGGAAACCAGATGGATTTGAAATGTTCCATTATTCATAAACACTTTTTTTTTTTTCTGCAGCAATACTTGTTCCTTTCCCAAATATTCTGTTGTTAAAAAGAATAATTACCATGCAGAAGCAAAAAGTAAGGAGGATAAGTCTTTGCTGCTGGGAGGGGGTGGCACATGTCTTGTGTCTGCGTTCTGGCCCAGGCAGCCCCTCGTGCCCACAGTGCCAGGGCTGGGGGCAGATGCTTTGTACGAATTTCTGCAGGGACTTTGCTGTTCTCCTCCCATGGAGAGCAGCACTGGTGAGGGTGGTGTGGGCTTGCATGGTGATGTTATTAACAGCCCTTCACAGCTGTGGAGACTCATCCCTTCCACAGTGTTTCCCTCCTTTTTGATCACACAGATGACAAGCATTGTAATCTCCCTGACAGGAACTGCCTCCCCAGAGGACACCACGTCCCCCCACGCAAACATGCTCCCTTCCTCTCCCTCCATTTCATCCCACTCCTCCCACCTTATGCCTCTTCCCACTCCTTCCCCAGCTGGACCCACAGCTGAAGCAGGAAAAGAAAAGAAAGAAAATAATAGTGAAAAAGATGCCTTTTTTATTTTTGTGCATGTGTGTGCGTGTGGACAGGAAAGGGCCATGATCTTTGCATGAAATATCAAGTGGGAACAGAAAACAGGACTTCAATATGCAGGAAAGGGACACTGCATAATCCACCTCAACTCAGATCAGGGCAGGAGAATCTCTATATGGGATGAAGAGCTATCCCTCCTTCTTTTGCCCCACAACCACCCTCTTGCAAATGTCTTTTCTTCACTGGAATAATAAAAAAGACAATCCTACTCTTATTTTTTGAAACAGAGGACACATGGAGAACGTCCTCTTCCCAATGCCCAGTTAGCTTTCAGTGTTGCTCTGATTTAATTCTAGTAATCCAGCTATGTTTGGAAGGCGAATTCCAGCTGAAGAGGGAAGCCAACACACAGTTTCATCTAACAAAGCAGGCTCAGTGTAGTAGGAAAAAAACCCTCTTGGTTTGGCCTTTCTCTTAGCAGTATGTTAAGATCAAAGACTGAAAATAGGGATGCTTTTAGCATTTGATTTATGGCACACATAGGTTTGTAGTAAAGCGGAAAATTGAATTTTCCTTTTTTGAAGGATCTGAAATTTTTTTCCATTGGATCCTCAATAAAATATTAAAGTTGGATATTTTCCATGTTTGGGTTTTATTTGGGTTTTGGGGCTTTTTGTTACTGTATGGGAAAATACACTCAGGTTCAAGTGAAAATGATATTTCACAGTAGAGAAAATATTGTATTATCTTAGATTTGAAAATTGTAAAATCAAAATTATGTTATAAAATGTAAGAGAAAAGTTTCAAAATCAATGACACTTTCAAAGAAGCCACTAATTTCCAAATATTTCATTGTGCAAAGAGCATATCACAACACTATTAGACTTATTTCAGTAAGAGCCATTTCCTCTTCCAAAGGCATTCAGTTCCAATAAAACCACAATTACCCAAATATCTTTTTCCATCTATTGAGGAAAGAAGAAAGGAAGCCATCCCCATGCAGTGATTTGTGTTTCCTGGTCAATGGACCCACTGAGCACTGGTGTAACTGCTGAGTAAGAGAGAGCTATAAAAGATTTCCTCAATTTACTACCTTGACTCACTGGAGGTTGTGTTCCTGAGTCAGTACTGATTCCTGTTTTGGCCTGGTAACATACTGAATGCTTCACATGGAAAATAATTATTCTGATAAATTTGTGGTTATGTAAAACAGAGTGTCTGTCCGGCTAGACTTGGGAAAGGGGGAAACTTATTCTAGGAGGGTGATGATTGGAAGTGCAACAGCTGAGATACCTGCTGCTTGTGTATGCATCCTGCCTTCAGGTATGTACATTGACAAACAGTGAACAGCTGAATTTTTTCATAAAACTAATTTCTGGAGGTACAATACCTCAATCAGAGGCAAAATTATGCTCAGAATCAAAGCATGGATGTCCCCTTTGGCTTAGACTGTTTTTATTCCCTAGTAAATGATCAATTTTCTCTGCTTCCCTGAACAACATTTTGGTACAGCTCACCTGAAATGAACACAATTTCCTTATATAGTCCACTTGTCCAATGCCAAGGGCCAATTGCTTTTTGTTGCTTAAACTTGGTTGTGATTTAGACTCATTTTTCATTATTAAAATGTTAAGACACAAAGATCAAGGTACTGAGACAAAAATTAATCAAAGAGAGATTTGGAAGATAAATGATTAAATGGATGATAAAAAAAAAAGTTCTATGACCTCTGCTCTTACAAAGCTATGGGATGTCAGGGGGCTGTGGAAGTCTGTCTGTGTAGATCTCCTCTGTTCACTGTCATTAAACATCTGTAGCCAAACACTGCATTAAAATAAACCAAAGACACAAGTTGTAGTGTTAGGCCTTGCACAACCAAAGCAATATCTATCCATCTATTAAATCTGTAGGCAGTGTTTTAGAAGTTATGGTGTTGCACATACAGGGCATTTATTTTTTGCATTGCCAGCAGTACCACTGTAGCGTAAAACACTTATTTTATGGTGTACTGGGTTTGGTGGAAAGTTGCATGAATCTACTAATTCCAGGTCAGCAAGAGAGCTTAAAAGCTTCCATGATCAGCCTATGTCTGACCTGAGATATGCTTTTGTCAAGACAGGCTATCTAGAAAATTTAAAAGAGAAAGAAATGTGTCAAGAGAGCATCAACATTTTCTGGGCAAAAAGGTGGGTTGGAAGGAAACACTTGTAAGAGGCACAGTCCTTCCAGTTTCACCTGTCACAATGGTTTTCAAGAATAAAGGTGCCTCTGGCCATGGTTTGGAAGGATCTTGCTTTAAAAGTTATCAGAAAGGAATGTAATTTCATATTAAACTATTTCTTTTGGCATTTTTTCATCATTTAAGTCTTTTAATAATTTTGTTTCTTATCACCATTGTGGGAGAATATCAGCAGAAATTTCTTAGAGAAGCAGCAGAGCTGAGTGCAGCAGATTTGGTCAATCCATTGTTTATAGGATCCTAACCACCCCATCCATGAAAAAAGCTGCTATAGTAATTGACTAACAAAACAGAACAGTAATTTTCCTTTTTGCTTCTGAATGCTGGGAAATTTAATCTAAAATTAAATCCAAAATTAAATCTAAAATTTAATCTAATTAAAGAATGTGATAAAGAAAGAGAAAAATATCAGTAGAGAGGGATCTTCATCTCTGGATGTGATGTAGAGTGCCAATAACTGTATTATATGTCTGAGTCTGGCATCCCAAAATATGAAAGAGTTCAGGAGAGAATGAGCCAAGCCAACCTCTGCGGTGCGTGAAGGTGAAGGAGATGCCCAGGAGGTGAGAGCGAACAGATGGGAGAGTGAGAGCTTAGAGTTTGAGCAATAACTCTATTGTTCAGATCTACTTCTTTCCTGGCTCTCCTGGAGCCCTTGCTCACACAGAAGCACCGGCTGGCCTGTCCCCTGAAATGTCATGGCTGCTGGCAAAGCCTGCCCACTCTTCCGTGGATGTGCAGTGGGGGACAAAAGCAACAGAAAGTGTTGGAAAGTGAAGAGCTCTTCACTTTCAAGCCAGTGTGGGCACAGACCATGACCTGGCCACCCCTCCTTCCCCTACGTGGAGCAAGGAGAGGAGCTGTGGTCTGTGAGCTTCTTCCTGAGGGATGCATTCTTCGTGTCCACTCTCCAAAATGCACAAGCTAAGAAATTTAAATTCGCTGTCTATGCCTTCATGGATCCAAAGATAAGAAGGGTCAGCCCAAGACTTTGGCTCTGGATAAATGTATCGGTATTAATTTCTTTTCCAGATAAGATTTGGTGGTATTTTTTTTTTTCTCTTTACAGACACATAGGGCTGTGGGATAAAATATCTCATCATTTTGAAAATCATGCATCAAAACTAGGATATTCAAACATTTGCTACAAGACATGATAGATATAAGTGTCTCAAAATTAGTCTTGCATTCCTGATCCCAAGGAAAGGACAAACTGAGACCATTTGCCTTGCAGAGATCAAAGAATCATAGGATTCAAACACAGATCCCAAGGGCACATCTCAAACCTGACTCATGGCATGATGATTTTCAGGTGTACATGGGTCCTGATGGATATTTGTGCAATCTGCATTTCAAATCTTGATGTCTGATCAAATCCTTTATACTGGTCCATATGCACAGACGTTATTCCCTTCTCCTCTCATCCGGGAGTTCACAATCTGTCATGATAGAAGGTTTCTTGTACCTCTGGATGCATGTCCAGACTGTCCTTTTAATATAATATTCACCAGCTTATAGACTACTGTGGAAAAAAGGAGAAAAGTGGATTGGTGGCATAAAGGGGAGAAAAAAAAAATTAAGGGAAAAAGAAAGAAAGAAAAAAAAAAGAAAGAATGGCATTCGGAAAAAAAGGACAACCCTGTCAAAACATGACAGCTGATCCACTGCCTGTTTTATGCTATTCATAGAAAATGCCAAATTCTGCAAATAGTAACCACATGTACATCGGCTTCGCAGACTCAATGTTCTGCTGCAAAATGAGACGTTCTGTATTTTAGTGTGTCATCAAAGGCAGTGAAAATATCACTCCAACCTCCTAGGCTTAACCCTCTGGTCTCTCAACTGTTAAAAGTTTAATTCGATGGCGGTGGGAGCGAGCAGCAACACATCCAGCTTTGTGAGCGGTGCTAACGGAGCTGCCTAATGTATGCCAGTTGCACATAAAGTCAATTAACAAATCTGTTACCGCGCCATTTTTATTCATAGCCATGAGACCATTAAAGCGACAAGACTGCATCTGACGTTTATGATCTTGTTCGCATTGCCAGAGGAAGGAGGGGTGGGGGTGGAAACAACTTTGTGGCTCTGTAGCATGAGAGAAATAGCACCATTCAGAGACATAAGGGCTCTTGAGCAAATGCCGGAGCTTCTGAAGTCTTTTTCACATCTCAGCCCTGTCCCTTGCCCGTGTCCCCCCACTTTTTCCCCACCCCACCACCCCGTAGTCCCTTGCTTGTGCCGTTCAGGTTTCATTTCAATACAGAAAGATTGGCTTTTTAGTTCAAAAGTATAACGTAATTGTCCTTTTCTGTGGCTGGCTGATATTCCCTTTCACTAACATTTAAAAGAGTACTTATGCTGAATTGAATATGGAATGGGAACAGCTCCTGGTGCTTTTGTGTGTGATGGGGATGGCTTTGCAAGGCAAGGCTTGGGCTTCAGTTGGCTGTGTCCTTCTTCAGGAATGCTTCCAAGATCTTCTAAGTGACCACGAGCTCTGAATAGAGTGTCCTGTTTAATCATTTCCTCCTCAACAAACAGCCTGTGCAACAGCTACAGTAAATTGCTTTCAGCCTGGAGGAGCCAAATCTTGGAAGGTACACCATTTCTGCCTTAGATTTTCCAAAATTTTCTGAACTATGCTGGCCTGTTTGCTCTTCTTTCATTTTTTTTCTGAGTGCCAGGAGTGTGAAGATGAGGAAAAGAAGCTGTCAGTAGAGCACTCTGACACATCAGTGTCCACACTTAGATAAACTGTTAGAACACTTCCAGTGTAATCTACATTCCCTGCTAACAAAAGTAATTTCTACATATGTCTTCTGAGCTTCACTTGGTCCTTTTTCAACAGTGGCAAAGGAAAGAAGATTTAGAAATGCCAGGGACAAATTATTTGGTGGAAAATACTTGAAGTTATGAAGTGTCCTTCCTTTAAACTCAGACTCAAATGGGTAAGAATACAGCTGCCTGGAATAGGAGAGTTAATGATCATTTTAGTGGGTAAGCAGGTAGGTAAATAGTTAAGTAAGGAGACCAACAGGTTTTATGGCTGAGTGAACTGATTATGATACAGAACTGATAAACTCTGAAATTGTTTCTAGTATGCAGACAGGAAGGTTGGAGGCCAGCTGTCTTGAGAATCTCAGATCACAATATTTGTCTGCTGCAGAGTGCCAAAATTCAGTGGCTGACATCCTGGCTCCTTTAAAGTTGCTGGATAAAACTCCAGCAGATGTTTTACCATTAACTTTAGCTGGATCCGTTTCACCAAATAGCTGCAGGGGCTGTGTGAGATGGCAGGATTCTCTCCAAGATTGTAGCAGTGGGAGACATCCTTGTGAATGTTTCACAGCACTGGACCTCCAGAGGAATTTGTCTCTTGAGGATGTTTGTTTGGGAAGAGGCAGGAAAGTGTTATTGGGGAGGAATATTGTATTTTGGTTTCTGCAAAACAAAAAAGAAAGCTTGAGGAAAAATCAGTTTCATGTTCAGTTAAGGCAAGGCAGTTGGGATGGCCAAGGTGGCAAAGGCTCATATATTACAAGAAATAACTCTCATGTGTGCCAGTAAGGCCTTCCAGTTAGATCAGAGTTGTGTTTTCTCTGAATCTCAATTTTTAAAAATTTTTATTCAGAGAGCAACACAATCTGAAATCATCAATAAAATTTCTCTAAGTCCACAGACAAAACAGTAGCAGCATGACGAGCATTCATAAAAGCACAATATTAATTTATTTAGGCATTTGTATTACAATAGACACTTCTGCTAAAGACAGAGGGGCTGCCACTTTTCTCACCCACAGAACTTTCACTTGACCCTTTTGAATCATGGCATTGAAAGTGCTCCCATTTAACAAGAGTTGAGGAAAGGAACAGGTAAAATATTCACATCTATCCTATGGGGGTTTTTTTATTATTTTTCTAAAGAAAATAGTGATGAAGAAAAATCTTATACATTGACAGTCTCACTGCTCCAGTTCTTAGCCCGGAGTGGTATCTTACTCCAAAGGAGACCCTTTGAAGCCATTGGACACAGATATGGCTAAAACCTGCTGGCATGAAGGATTATCTTAGTTTGTGAGGGTGATAAAGTGTATCCTGAGTGTCAGATCTAACACTTCTTTTGTTGATGGAAGCCTTTCCACTCATGTTGTGTGCCAAGATCTTTTCCCAAAGTATAAATGCATTATCCTGCAGTCCCAATGGAAGAACCCAGCCTTCAGCTGTCCACTGCTGCTTTCCTCACCCAGAGATCAATAAGGTTGATCTTACCCACAAGACTTTATAAACTTAACAAAGTTCTTATGTTGTGGCTACCTAAATCCCACTAAAAAGCACTTCTGAGAACCTGGACTTTAACATTTGTCAAGCTTTCCATGAACACCTGACAGAAGACAATAACAAAATTCCAGTGAAAGCTGAGAGAGGCAAGAAAGGATCTACAACTAAACTTGCTTAACCACTGGTGGCATTAGAAGTGGAAATAGCTGCAGACAATAAGCTAAGAGCATTCTCCCTCTTTTCCAGGAGCCATGCATCCCTCTGCACGACTCAGTGCTGCAGCGTCCTGTCATGGGGGGAATGGGTGCTCTGGAAATCAGCCTGGAGCATCTGAGAGAGAATAAATCATAGCCCAGCAAGAGCAGGGAGCCCCTGCCAACATTCCTGCACAGAGAAATGGGCAGCAGGTGAGATCCTGCAGCTGGTGTACGCTGAGTACAGAACACCAAGGCCTTGAACTTTTTCCCCCTCCTGGGTCTCTTCCTGCACTCCCCCTCCCTTCTTGCCATCTCTGCCTTGAGCACCTGGGAGAGGAAGCAAAATTTATACCGCTCTGCCCTTAAAATGCTGACTTTCCATGTTTACAGGGCTTGTTTACACAGAAAATTAATCAGTTACGGTTTTAAATTTTAATTAAAGAATGCTTTCCACTGTTATTGCAAAATAGACAAAAGCCCATAAAATGCATATTTGACTGCCGCGCTGTATTGTCTTTGGATCGGCAAGCAGCCTTAAGATCAATCATGCGTGGTACTTTTTGAACTTTTTTTTTCCTAAACACAACACTCTTCACACAAGTTGCACTGTTTTTTTTTTAAGAAATGCCCTTCAAAATAAAAGCCAGACTGCACAACAATATAGAATTCTTCTTCATGCCTTTCTTTTTAAGACCAAAAATGAAATTCTTAGTCTCAAGCTGACCGTGGGATATTTTAGCCATTAAAAAACCACAAACAGAATCACACCTTCCATAGTAAAGGCCTCAGACTAGCTTACTTCAAAGTCAATAGCAAAACTCCCACAAACTTTGATTCAAGTGTTTATTACATGCTGTTTGTTCCCACAGCTGCAGTTCCTGGTTTGAAAATAAAGTGTGGCCGTTTCTTTCCCCAGATCTCGTGGCCATTAGCAGAAGTTCAAGATCACTTCAGGGTTAGCCATTCAACCCCTCTTTCCTAAAGTGCTTATTCATGATGTGTGGATGTCTTCTGAAGGTCTATGGAAGACCATGACTCTTAGAAACTGAATCTAGCCCCAAAATTTTACTGTCATGATGAAAAGCTATGATTAGGTCTGCTATGCCTGTGCCCTCTTGGCAGTAGAGTTAAGCATTTTCTATTCTCTTGAACCAAAGTAAGTTCAGATGAATAGATCATCAATGTGAGTGCCACTGTCTTAAATAAAAGAGTCCTGTTTCTCTAGCAATATTTTATTGGTCTAAGTTAAAATAATCTTTTTTTTCTGATTCTTCTTCCAATTCATCCACATACCCATGAAAATCTGAGAATACCCTAGCAAAATAAATTCTGATTACATCAACATGAATTCTTGGCAGTCCAAACCTCAAGAGAGTCAAATAACCGGATGGAAATCACTAAGCTTTGAAAGCCAATTTGCTATCCACTGGTCATGCTGAGGCCCTCATTGTGTCACACAAGGGATGCCCCTGACAAACCTTTCCTGCTCACTGTGTCACAACGAGAAGAGACTTCCCTAACTCCACGTGGAAGATGACGTACGTATTAGCATGGTAACTAATTTATTTCCAAAGATAAGAACACCCACAGGTTGGGCAGTGACATGAGCATCTGGACCACCAAATGTCAAGCAAAGCTGCAGGCTGACTGTTGCACACTGACAGGAAGCTCAGGACAAAAAGGAGAGAAAAAGCTCTCAGTAGGCAGTCCAAAAGAAACAAAAAAACTTTTAAGTGATCAGTGAGAAGCCTCTCTTTACACTGATGTCTGTGGCAGAGATTATTTTGAGTTTCTACAATACACACAGTTCTAAGGGCATGGAGGAAATAAGAAATTTTGCCCAAATGTTTTATCTGTTGCAAGAACAGAGGTGACAAATCATCAAGAAGTTCAACCGTGTTCTAGCACTGACAAGCAGGCAAAGATCTATGAATATTTTATCTGACCTACATCCAAATTATTATAGCAGCTTTGGTCCATGAAACTCCTCTGGAAACATTGCCAGAAAGATAACAAGTCCTGGTATGAAGGTCACAGCAAGAACAGAACTTTGAAGGAAGGTGTTTGGACAAGAATAGAAACATCTGTTAGTAGAGATGCCCTAGAACGGTCACTGCAATGTATGGGGTATCAGCTTTCAGCCTGCAGCCTCTGAATGACAGATTCATGGAAGTTAACAGCAAAAAGACCTTTGCAGTTCTCTCCTCTGCTAGCCTGCATGCCAGAGGTCATAAAATTCCCTTGAATTCTTTCCTTGCTGCAAGTCTAGCATCTGAGGCTAATTTAGGGTTAACATGGAAGGAGAATGGGGGAGAGATTATTTTAATCTGAACACTTCATTTAGTAATAGGCAATGAAAGCTATAACTGGAGTAAAAGTAGTTATTCCACTTTAAAATTTAACTTCATTGCAAAAGCCTATAGACACATATACTTTCATGCCATATACGTGTGTGTATATATATACACACACATACACGTATCGTGTTTCTGGTCTAAATTTGTCTATCTTCTCTCTCCAGCCAAAGTAGCAGTATTCAGTACTTGACAAAGTACTTACACCCACTCACTTTTGACTGAGATCAAGTCAATGCTTTATCTTGTCTCCAGCAGCTCCTTCAGAGGCTCTGTCTCAAAAATGTTTTTCAATCCTTTGTTTATTCATGGGCCATTTTCTAATACACCATCACCCCTCTTTTTTTCCCAGCATTTTCAGGGTGCATCTATGTTCCTGGTTTTGTACAGATCAGGAGAATATTTTTAAAGGAAATCTTGTGATTTTCCTCACTTATGCTGCTTTAGTTTACACTGTCAGCCATCTCGGATGGCCCCAAAATGGAATTATCTTTTTGGATAAAAAACCAGTGCTCCAACCCCAAAGAGCCCCAAGTGTTGAGAGGACACGGAGTGCTCTGCATTTGTTTTTCACTGTACAGATCCTGCACAGATCCTCTCTGATTGCTGTGAACTAGTTCTTAATGCAGACACAACCTCAGCTGTGGATGCCAAAATCTGGATGTGATATTTCAGGAGTGGCAACGCAAGTGCCAAAGAGAGAGCTATTATAAACACGCTTCTACTCTATACTCCTTAATCTAGAGGTACATGAATCTTTACAATCATAACCAGTGAAGGAGGCAGTGCCACATGGGAAGAAAATATGTGCATAAACAGCTCCCTGGTACTGAAAATTATAAGGAGTACTGAGTTTGTATGAACAGAGACCTTCTGTTAGGCAGTTTCAAGTGGGAAGAAGATTCCTAAAATGGGAACTACTGTATCATCCCAAATGATTTTTTTTCTTTTATTATTTTCAAAATCTTATACTATTAGGCAGACCCTGGTTTGTTGAAAAAGTAAAATATTTGCACTTCAGTTGTGTTTTTATAAGCTCCTGCTACTGAAAACTTGCCAATGAATTATTTGACTTCATGTATAACTGTCCTCGTTTGAGAGACAGGTGTCTGCTAGGGAAGGCAGGAACCTCCCTTGGAATGTAAAATGTAAAACCCTTTCCCTCCAAATTGTTATAAATTTGAAATCAAGGGGCTCTCAGGCAGACATATGAGGATAGGAATAAAAATTCTTTACAAACACGTAAAACAAAAAAACCCTAACAAATAAAAAAGAAAAAAACCTAAAGGCATAAAACCACAAAACAGAAGCAGACACCCAGTACCCGCCTGCTCGGCCTCAGGCACTTTTCCCTGTGGTGCAGTTCCAGTCACAGCCGGCAGGGGCGCTGGTGGCTCCCTGATGGCAGGGCAGGTGCGATGATTCCCGCGAGGCTGCAGGGGGCGCTCCGGCGCGAGCCCAGGTGACACGAGGTGATGGCGGCGGAGCTCAGGGCAGGGAGGGATGGGGGAGAGGCTCTTTCTCCACAAAGCCCTCGGGGCAGCGATGTCGGTGCCGCGGCAGGATCCCCGGGAGCAGCGAGATGGGACGGCAGGAGGTCCCGGCAGTCGGGGGCTTGAGGCTACAACGTAGCAAAGTCTCACAGCGGGGAGCGGGGCAGGATAAGCAGGGAAGGACCGGGCAGCCCCTCGGAAAGGCAGCGGGGGCGAAAACTCAGAGCAGAGGGGAGACCAGGTCCGTGGGTGGCCGGTGTGTCCCTCCAGCAGTCAGCAGCTCTGCCGTGCTCCGAAATCCCCCAGGAAGTGAGAGAGCCAACAGCTGTCTCGTCCTGCCTTTTTACCAGCCCAAATGTCGCGTTATCTCTGCCCCCTGAGAAGAAGCTTGCCTCTCCTGGCTTGGCTACCTTCTTTTGTTTTCTTAAGTACCCAGCCATTAGTTCCTTAGCAACTTATGGGAGGAAAAAATTCCTTAAGAAAAACAAAGGGAAGAAAATCCAAACCCCAACAATAACCTTTGGGATTCCAGGAGACCTAGGTTAACTTTCCTTGGAAATGTTTATTACTGGACACTTACAGATGTGTCTGATCTTCAATTAATACATGAAATATTGTCTGTTTCTTTTCTTAAATGTCTTCTAAGGCATATCATGGACGCATAAAATCTTTGGCTATTATTTTGAGGAGTACCTATGATAGCAATTGAACTCAGTCACTAAGTGCATTTTTGTGCTAATTAAATATTCCAAACTTCTATCAAGATTATTGTCACATATTTAATGGTTCATTGAGTTTATGGGCCATGCAAGTCTCTCTTTTATATTTTCACCAGGATAGTTATAGCAACTATTCTAGTGATGACAAATTAGGGAACATGCAGAGGAGATGAAAGAACCTCAGAACAGTAGGCCCAGTCTTTTTCCTAACTTATGCCAATTTTATGATGTTGTAATGGCATTGACATTGATGGAATTATTCTTCATTTTTCCTGGTGTCAGTGAGTGATAACTCGTCCTACTTAGTTGATATTGAAATATGGTAAACATGGCACTCCCTATATTTGATCATTTTTACCTTTTGACCCCTCTCCAAGAGTCTGTAGTAAAGGTCACATCTTTGGACAGGGATGGGAAGACTGGAATAATATTGTCCTTCATTTTATCAATAAGAGTTTTCATCTTTTGGACTATTTACCTGCTGGTCAATGGGAGAAGGCATTCTGACAATTTGCAGTCAGAGAGGAAAGTAAATGTGATTCTTCAGGCACAACTATGCAGTGGAATATTTAAAATGAGATGTAAAAGAAACATTACTGGAGAAGGGAATGGCTGTTTGGAAAGACTTTGAGAGAAGTCTGGCCTTCATGAGACATCTTTGAACCAAACTGAAAATAAAGTACAACTTAAGGACTTTCATAAATTAATTATTTTTGTTTCAGTACCAATAGGGCTCTGCTCAAATAAGTCTATTAGTGAAATGTTCTATAATAAAACTGTTCTTTTTGCTCTTTCTAGTTTTAACTTCACGAGAGCAAATGCACTATTACTGCTAAGAGCAATGCAGTTTGATATAATGAATAATAAGTAAAACAGTGTGCTGATATTGTACCTCTCACCTCCAGGTGCAGGATACAGAATTTACACCAGAGCCTACATGATTTAGGGTCAAAAATCTAATTGACTGACAAGCTCCTGCCTCACTTAGGGGCTAATGAATGTTGTATTGTGACTGTTTTTCTTAAAAAGTAGCATCAAACTGCTTTCTATTCATAATAAATTAACACATTTTAGAGACTTCTTAATATTTGCCTCCACAAAGCCATGATTTTTGTCTGAACAGACCTGTAAGCACCTGTTGTAGCCACTTCTAAAAATGAGGTCTTCTAGCTTTCAGTTAATACCTCATAGAAATAGCAATGTGATTTCAGTGGCACTGATCTGATTTCTTCTATTGCAAGACATTCACGTTTTCTCTAAGTATGCCATGCATAATTCATGTGGGGGCTCATATTTGATTATTTATAGACCTTTCTGTGGCACCCCCTCAGTGAATATTTGCACATCTCCAAGATAGCAGCATGAAACTTTCTCCTGAAGAAAATTTCCAGCTAAAGACTTAACACCACTTCACTTTGCCTTAGGTCTCAAAACAGCTCAAAGTACAACATAAGTGTCATACAGATTTCATATCAGTGTTCTGCACAGGAGTGTTTCCATCCTGAGCTCCCTCATTCCTCAAGCAGAAGAGCCAGTCCCCACACATTTGTGTGTGTGGGTGTCTGTGTGTGGAGAAGGTGAGTCAGCTCCTCAAAAGTCATGGGGACAGTTTGTGAGAGTCAAGAAGGGAATCCAGGCCTACCAGTTCTCCAGCTCTTCATAGCAGGAGCTTTCTTTCATGCATGATCAGAAATATAAAACCCTTCTGCCTAGTTATTTGATTTCCAAATCAAAAACATAGAGAGGAGAACTGAAAAGACACTCAGAGGATGTGCAACCCTGTCCCAGCCAGGAATAACTAGGCCTATATCCTCCAGAAAAATATTTGTGCAGATGTTTCTAAAAAGCTTAGAATATGCACAGCATATAAACTTATTTTCCCAACCTAAATCTTCTATAGAGCAATTCAAGCCTGTTATTTCTAGTGAAAACAAGATAGGCCTTTTACTGTTTGACTCCCTCCAATCGTTCTTATACATTAGAAGACCACATTCAGGCCATACTTTGGTCACTTCTCAAGACTGAACCACCCCATTCCCTTAAATCCATCCTTACTCCAAGGTCCACTCAAAGGTGATCATCTACTCAAAGAAAAGAGCTGTTCCCCATCAGGTAGGATAAAGAACACTGGCTTGTAGATGGTTCAGTGCTCCTTGGAGCTGCCTTTCCTAGACACTGCTTTTGCATTTCCCTCATCTCATGATCACAGAAGGGAGCAGCAGAAGTCTGTCTGTCTTGCAGCTTCATACAGGATCCATATGTCTGGTGCTCAGCATGCAGTTCTGTCTCTCCATGGAATGTCAGCTCTTCCCTGAGCTCCCTGCCCTGCATGTCTCTTGCTTCCCATCTTCCTGTGTGCCATTTCCCTCCTGTGAGGTTTTGACGAAAGTCTTTAGAAGACAATATATATGATAAATATATACATGTGTGTGTTTTTTTAAAGATAAAGTAATAGCTACTGATAGAAATGCTCTCAAAAGCCACAATGCAGAGAGTGGTGGTGTGAGCCCGAGTTTTGTTCTCGTTCACAGGGATTTTATTCGCATATTTTACTGTCAGTTTCTTGACATTTTTGTCAGCTTGGATCCGGAGGCCATAGTTGCCGCCAGCAGGTCCTACCACATTTTTATTCCCCATTGTATTTGCAGGGAATAAATAAAAACAGAACAAGAGTGAAAGCAAGAGAGAGAAATGGCAAGAAAGAGTCAGAGGTTATTGGAAGAACTGCTTTATGCATTTTTTTCTCTGCTAAAGAACATCCACCAAAAAAAAAAAAAAGAAAGAAAAAAAAGAAAAAACCCTAAATGACCCCAAAGCATTTTTCACTGAGAAATTTCATTCCTCAGTTATGCAACGCAGACTTCAGGCAATGTGGTTAATATGTTTGGATAAGAAATTTCTCATTCCCTCTCACTCTTTAGTGTCTTTTCCCTTATTTTTTTTTCTTCTCCCTTTTTTAAAATTTTTTTCCTGTGTGTTTCCGGGCTGCTGTGAGATTTCACTCACAATACATCTATTGTTTCCCAGTCACATCACCACTGGCTGTAATCAACTCTGATTTCTTTCTTTCTTTTTACTTCTTGCTATAACCATGAGATTTACACATGCAACAAATAAACATAATCTACCGTAAGGTTATAAACAAGTTGACTATAGAAGTGTTTATTCCTCAAGGCTTTAGATGTTGTGAACAAGAAGGAAGAACAAAGACCTTATTTTCACTTCTGAACTTATAAATTAATGCTTGATTCCCTATGCTTGGTTTCTGCTTCATCAAATGTCTGAACCACAGTGTCTGGAATTGACACCATTTGTGTCTTTCCTGCATACAAGTCATAAAAAGAGAGAATAGCAACACCTCAGGTTCAGTGCAGTCTCAGACAAGTGAAAATTTCAGTCTCTCTGGATGCCCCAGCATCCAGGCTGATTTGATGCTTCGCTTTGCTGATGTTTGGTATAGCTTTTCCAGTGTCCTCACCATCAGCTTTTGAAAGCTGGTACAAACTTGTCTCCAGCCTGTTCAGACTTCTGTGCCATCATTTTACCCTTGTGCCCTATCTCTGGCATGAAGGGAAAAAATAAATTCAAAAACGAGCCAGCCACAGGGATAAGATAATCTTCTATCTCTGGGCTCTTCCAGGATGCAATACAGAGCCCATTAGTTATAAGAATGAACATACCACCTTCAGCTGGCTTTGGATAACGCTCCATGGTCTCAGCCTCACGTTTCAGACTTCCCAATAGCTGCACCAACTATTGCAGCAGTCCCTGGCATCCATTTACCCACTAACAATTGCATCAACACCACTGATTTCTTTTCATGTATGCAACTCTAACAGCAGCCACAATGGTGTTCAGTCTCTTATGAAGTAGATCAGATCTTAAAATGGTGGCAGGGAGGTTGAAAGGCTCTTTAGTCATCAAGCTACTCAAGCAGGTGCTTTCTGAAGTAGAAAGAAAAAAGTCAAGTATTAAAAGTCAGTTGAGGAGTAAGTGCTGCATCTCTTACTTCAGACAAAGGGAGTTTTGTAGAGTCCCATCATCTACACAAGTGAATTGGGAATTGGATGTTAAAGATGAAAAACAAAGAGATATCTGTCCTGTAGCTCGGGACACTGATCAAAACACAGTGTGGGAGGGCAGCTGAGGTTAACCCTTCCTGTAGCCTTCAAACTGCACTAAAAACAGCCTTTGTATGGCAGAGAATAAGCTTTACAAACCCCAAACTCATGGGTCATTGTAGTAGTGAAAAGATACCCATTGAAATGGGAAATGGATCATGTTTTTGTTTCTTGCATATAAAATTGTTTTCTGAGACTTTCAAATGACCTTCCCATGGATACTGAACTTTCCATCATTTACCAACATTCAAATGTACAAATGGTTGCCCAAAGGGACTGCCACACATGGCAAAATAGATCTCATCCATTAATCCCCTCACTGAAACATCGAGGAAGTAGTCAGATAATGTGGGTGAACATCAGATATGTTTGAAATATTGTGAAGGTCTGAAAAATGGGAAACTGAAATAGGGTAGATTTAGATTACATATTAGGGGGAAATTCTTTACTGTGAGGGTGATGAGGGCCTGGCTGCCCAGAGAAACTGTGGCTGCCCCATCCCTGGAAGTGTTCAAGACACAGTTGGACAGGGCTTGGAGCAACCTGATGTAGTGGAAGGTGTCTCTGCCCATGGCAGGGGTTGGAACAAGATGGCCTTTAAAGTCCTTTCTAACTCAAACCATTCTATGATTCTGTGATTTAGCTCTTCAATACATTGACATCAAAATAGAAACTAAGTCTTTGATGAAATTCTGATACCTCATTTAATATAATAACTGGTTTCAGCTTCATATTAGAACAGTAATTAGAACAGACCCCACAAAATTGCTCCAGGATAGAACTGGGAGAGGACCCTATACATTTGCTTTGGCTAAGTTTAACTCCAATTCATAGGTCTAGATCCCATTCAGTTTTCAGCTGAGTACCTCATATTGCACAGTATCAGGCCTTGGCTGAGATGGAGGAAAAAAGACATTTCAGTGGGCTCAGATATGCTTAAAAATCAAGTTAAATCCTTCTGAATCAGGACAGGTCAATTTTCTATTTTTACTGTACCTTTGTGATTCTCTCTATGCATATTTTTCCTTCTGTTCAGTTCTTTATTGTTTGCTTTCCTACACAGGCCACAAAAAAACTGTCTTCAAGGTAATTTCTATGTCTTACTTTGTAGCAATGCTTTAGACTTGAAATCTGTTCGTGTATGAAGACATCACCAGGCTGGCAAGTGCTAAAAAATTAGAAAATTAGCTCAATATTTCCTTCACACGTTGTTAAATACAGGTGCAAATCTTCAAACTATGCCCTGAGAGACCAATTACCTCATGGTAGTGCTCCCAGTGCCCTCACTTTGCCTACAGGTCCTTGAGAACATAAACGTAGAGGTGAGTCTGGGCAAGCACTGCTCTGCCAGCCCCCTGTCCATTGTCACCAAAGCCCCACCTGTGGCATTCCTGTGTTTTTGGGGTGGCAAAATACTCAGAGGTGGCTGGTCACTGTATGGCCAGCCAGCAGCTTTGGTGCAGATGGGGACAAGAGAGTACATTGTGCAGCTGGGTAATCTCCCCACTATTTCACGTCAGTGCTGAACAATGTAATAAAAGTTTGCAGATGAAAATACTAAGCTGGCTGGAAGGCAATAATTCATGTTGGGTTTTATGACACTGTCCATTTAAGAGCTGTAGGAGTGTTTGAAGCAGGAACACAGCCTGTTTTCTAGTCAGGGTCCAGCTCCAGCTCTCCAATAGCAATGTTTTCCATACAGAAGATTTTGTTTTCCCAAGTCTGATAACTCGTCACTGCTGTCTGGGCAGGCTGTGTCTATCTTTGGAAGCTAATGATGTGCAAAGCAAGGTGCCCAGAGGAGTGATGTAACTGCATCATATTGTGTGTGATTTCTGCCTACTGCAAAAACAAGGAGAAAAAGTACACACATACATATACATAAACCATTTAGTTTATGAAAGGGTGAATTCATAAGCAGCTGCATCTGGGATAGAGTAAGATCTATCCTCCACTCAGTTAATAATAACAAGACCCAGAAGTCACAAGTGGGGAGGTCATAAAGGGGTTTATAAAAACATTTCATATGCAAGTAAAATGTGGCACAACTCATTATGTAATTTTATTTGTAAAAGTTTGTTTTAATTTCTTTACCATGTCTTTTGATTCAAATTATTCCCCTCTAATATGGGAGCTGTCTAAACTTGTAGTTATTTGGGAAACACAATGATTGGCAAGTGTTTGCCTGGCTTTACTGGTTTGTGGTGGGACAGGCATCTTATGGCTTAACACGAGTTCCAGTTCTGAAGAAAAAGCCAGTGAGATAGAACCTCTCTGGTATATTTTTCTCCAGCAGGGTTTGGTGAATCAGTGTGGAGCTCACCTTAGAGCTATAAAACCACTTTCCTGAATACACCTGTAGGGCCACAGACTATTACAGGATGCTGAGTAATGCTGTTCATATGTTACTACCTGCTCCAGAATTGTGGACTATGTCAGTGAAAAGAGAGTCCAGGTCTGTTAAGGGGTAAAAATTCAACCCAAAAATGTCCCCTCTCTGCTGATGAAACCCCAGTAAAACTAACCTTGCAAGAAGTTGATAACACAAGGGAAACGATTTGGTGACTTCTTGAACAGGGGTTTAAAACTTGACTGGCATATTTAGGGCTTTGCTCCAAAAACCTTGCTTTGGATTTAGAAATCAGATCATTACCTAGGGATACAAGCTCAAAACCATTCTCTTTATGACTGTCTGCTTTATAAGAGCTCCAAACACACACACATTTATATAGTTGCAACATATAAAACACTGTATTCAGACACATAAGAATCCCATGGTGATGAGCATGTAAAGGATGTGTAGGAGCAAAGGCACACGTGAAAATGTAGGAGTGTGGTTTGTTGTTGGGATTGCAAGACTCTGTAGTAGAATACAAGCAAAATTAATAATTTATGTAATAAAGGGAAAAAAGGCTCTTTCCCACAAAAATCAGACACATGCCAGTGGTACTTTCCCAACTTAACTGAGAGGAAAAGCCCTTTTTCGCTAATTCATTGCAAAGCTAATAAAAACCAGACAAGGGATCGAAACCAAAAAAGCTTTATGTTACAGGGAAAACAAAGCTTTCCAATGGAATTATTCATTATAAAGAACTGGTTGACTGAAATTAACAAAAAAATATGTGAGAGAAACACCATACTGAATGTGTTTTTGGTGATAACAATCTTACATTTATATATAGCAAATTTCAGCCAGATGGACTCCAGAGTGCCTCTCAAGCTTTGGTACTTGCACAAATGAAATGTAAGGAATCACTTTTATTCCCCTCCATTGAAATGTATCTTTTCCGGATGAATCACTTCAATTGCATAAAAAATGCATTGTGTTACACAATAGTTTATTATATATGTAGGCAGACAAGTTGACAGAACTTAACTATTCAGATTTTTCCTTAGCCAGGGCCAGTTTAAAGAGTTAACACCTCACGGGAAAAGAAAAAAAAAAAATAATAATACAACATGTTATTAATGCCTAAAGTAGCCAGAGCTCATTTTCTTAACATGGTGTTGTCCTAAGCAAACATGGAGCGATTGTCTCATTGACTGCCCAGTGGGAAGAATGCCTATTCCAGTCATCAGTCACAATGCAGCACTTCAGGTTTTCATTAGGAATCTCCAAAATCCCATTGTGTGCAGCGTGCGAGCCCGGATGCATGTAGCCACTGAAGGCATCCTGGCTGCAGTTGCTGTGTTTTTAGGGAAAGGCACCCTCTGCTCTTGTCAAACTCCTCTGACAGCCTCGACACCTGAAGCACGGGGTGGTGCGGGGAGAAGCTTTCACACGGTGACCGGGAGCTCCATCTTGCAGATTTGCTTCCCCTCCCATTCCTTTATGAAAATGGATTGTCAGAGCAGCTGGTGAGACAGAAGTGTCTGCCTGTATCTCAGTGTGGCTGGTACTGCGATCCACCACCAGTACATGTTGAACCAGGCTCCAAATGGGGAGGTGGAAGGGGGCAGTTTCATTTGCTGCCAAATCCCTTAAGTAGTTGCTTGTTTTGTCTCTCTGTCTGAGCAGATTTTTCTTTGCTTTTCTTCTTACTCCACCTGCAACATTTTTCCCCCCACTCTGTTTCCTCATAAAAGGGGAGGGAGACAGGCAGACACTTACAAAGTGGTTTTATTTTTATTTATTTATTATTTTGGGTGCAGAAGATGCCTGCCAAGAGGAAGCCTGCAGTTACTGAGCTGCGCAGGAGGGCGGAGAGGTTGGCTGCTCTCGGTGGTTCTTGGCGCTCGGAGGCTGATTGGAAACACCAGGCGTGACCGTGCACAAAAAAGACTCTCGACAGAGTGCTGAATTTCACAGCCCCACCTCGGCACCTCCAGAGGAGCAAGGAACTCGCCCTGCCCTGGAGCTCCTTGCTCATCAGCCTGCTTTGTGATCAGCAGATGTTCCCCAGCCCCTCCATACACATGTGCTGCTCTGTGTGCACGATCTGCCCCAGGAGAAGGTCAGGCAGTGCCAGACCAAGGACTGCTGGAACCACTGAACCTTTTCCCATCAATGGAGCATCCTTAGACAGGCAGTGCCATGCCCCCAACCCAAAGACACGCAAAGGCACCTCAGCCCAAGACAGAAGTGCTCCCCACTCTCTGCAAGCTCAATATTAACAAGAGCTGTGAGGATAATTATCCTTCATTTGCTTCCACAAAACAGGACTGTGGCAGGATCCAAACACAGCCATCAGAGCACACATGACCAGGAGCAAGAGCTTGATGGCTTCTGCTGACAAGGTTTATGGCACAGACAAGGCCTGCCTTGGTGTGTTACGAAGGCCTAAAGGTCTGGTGCTATGTCAAATGATAAAGTTAATAACCATGGTAATAAAAGAGTAAAGCAGGAGAGCAGAAAAAAAAACACATGAAGGATTTTTCCCTCATTGACATGTAAACAAATTCATTGTTGTTAGTGTTTTCAGTAAAAAGAATGGCTTTCTTTTGGGAAACAAACCCAGAAAGATTGAAAACTGCCAAAGCAGAGGAGTTTTCAGCCAGATCTATTATTTTTATATGCTCACACACCTGTAAGCATGCACAGAATACAATACATTTTAAAAGAGAATTCCACATGGAGAAGTTATTATTAAATCATTTCCCAGTCAATCATCTTTGTTCCAAACTTGGAGTCTTGGTTTATCTGATGTTCTGAGTAGCAGATGAAAGCTTTTGGTTTTCCACTGTTTCCAATGCATCATCCCTAACACTCCTGAAAGAAATCAATAGCGGTTAAAAAAAAAAAAAAGTGAAAAATAGAGAATTTTCCTAGTATGGAGAGAATTAATAAATTCACTTTGCGAGATAAATGGGATGAAAAAGAAAATACAGTGTTTCCAATCCATGAAGGTCTTGTACCAATTTAAATCATACAAAGTAGGATGCACTGGCACAAAGAGTACTGATTTTAACACTTTAATGCACTTTTGTAGGTTTTTGTTCATTTGCTAAGAATTACAGCTGAGAAGTGCAACTGTTTGGTCTGGTCTGAGTTTGCAGGAAGGTGCATGCGGTCATAAAGGTACATTTGTATTTTGTGTAATCTAAATGTGTGTTGTGTGGATGATCATTTTAATTTAAGGGAAGATATCGCAAGGCAGATGGGAGATAAACTGGTTTTGTGACTTGGATCTCCATGACTCACGAGCATCTTTCTGGTTAAGTATGTTTTGTTGATTGTGCTGGTGAGAGAATGTGGCAATAAATTGACTGCACCAAATTCCATCTGTTTAAAATTAATTTTCAAATGGGCTTTACCTGAACAACCAGGTATCTGCTTGCTTTCGATATCCCTACACTGGAGGGTAACTGCTCAATTACGTATTACGGGTCTCCAAGGATCCCCTGCCTAAGCTCGCAAAATATGTTTTCTGGTATCCATGGTCTGCATGAATTTTATACATCTCCTTCTCTGGGACTTTATAAGTCAGCCATAAAAGTTTGTGATGGGGTGGAACATAGTGATGTCCACAATCTCAGTCTGGAAAAATGGTTTCTATAAAGTGTCATTAAAATGGATTTGGCAATTTTTTATTTTTATTTTTCAGCAGCAAGCAAAAACGAAAAGGGGGAAGGAAGAGAGAAAACATTCAATCCTGGCTACATTTTTTTTTCCACTTCTATGCTCAGTAAAAGAAAAGAGAAAGCTTTGATTTCTTTAACTGTGCATGACTCTAGAAGCAAAGGGGGGCTAAACCCCTTTGGAAAGAGCTGAACTGCTCGTGTATTCATATTATTAATGGCTTTTGGTAATGATTTTACTGCACAAATTGTTATGAGACTGTTACAATGCAAATGGGATACCAGTGAGATTTTCTATCTGAAGACCCCAACCACAGACCACTGATATCACTGGAAATTCTCCTATTTAATAGATTTTGGATCACTCTCTGTGCTCATAACAATGCAGACTACTTATTACTTAGTGGCATTCATTTTGTACTAGGACTGGAGTAGATATTGATGTTGAAAAAGCCTTTTTTTCCCCCCTGTAACACTGTCTCCTCAAGAATTGCTGCCGAACGTCCTTGAAGACATAATAGCTTCATAAACCCAGGTATGATTTTTCACAGGTAGTTCACAGGCCTGTCAGTTCCTGTGCTTTTTAATTCATAGTTTGAGGAGTCTGCCTAAAAGCCCATGCACCAGGATGCATGTGATGACAGGAACCCCCCATAAAAGTCTCCAGACATTTCAGCCGAGGACAAAGGATTGCAGGGATGACCTGGGGACATGCTGAAGGCTGGGGGAAAAGAGAGAAGAAAAGTAGCAGGCAAATAAAAAGAATATATTACATATAAGGTGGGTTTTTGCTGGAGAAAGGAGTACCTGTGAGTAATTCATACTCAAAATGATGGAGGATTTAAGGCAGCCAAATGCTTAGCTAAAGATACTTTAGTCCAGGCTTTGAACAACCCTGCCATCCTGTAAGGGACATCTGAGTTTCCTCAGGGACACTTGAGCTATGTGTCCAATTGTCCAGCACTGCAGTCACTGCATTGAATTCTCTCCTGAGGCACATCTGAGGCAGTGCTTGAAAGTCTCCAGAGCCTGACCTGCTGCAAAAAGCCTGCAGCAGCTCACCCATCCCACAATGGATCCCTGAGAAATCCCTGAGATTTGCAAACAGCTTTCTGAAAGCAAAGCAAGGAAGCAAATGGCTGTGCAGGTCACAAACTCTCTCAGCTCCATTTTCAACCAGATGCAACAAAGATGCTCTCACAAATGAAAGGTCTAGTTTGTGTAGGCACAGAACTAAGCAGGTGTTTGGTTATCCCAATTTTCCTTGCATGCCACGTCTGCAGAAGTTTGAGATGCAATGGCAGCAAGACCGGGCAGTGACTCCAGTGCTTGTGCCTCAAGAGAGCTTGAAAGAGTTAAAGGCAATAATGTGTTCAGGAATGGCTTGTTTGCAGCATGGGCTGATATTTTTTTTGTCAGCCTTGTGACCTGCAGGCACACACCTGGTCCCAGGGTCAAGTTACAGCCAGGATCTCTGGCCCGGGGTCAGGACCTGGCTGATGATAAGAGAGGGAGGCCTTCCTTTGGCAAAAGCCATCACTTAAAGAAACAAGAGAATATTAAGGAATATTAGATGTCACTCTGTCTTCCTTTAGGGTTCATTTCCCTTCCTTTAATTATCACAAAAGGTAAACACTAAATATTCCAGGGAGTCACGGTCAGGGGAAACTCCATGAACTGCACATTTATTATGGCCTGGCTGCGAAAGCACCAGGAAAAAAAAAGAAGTTGGTGGGCTGCCCTTATTAAACTTCACTTAGCTACTGTTAATTATGAACCTAGATTGAGGCTGAACAGCTCTAGATTGAACATTTTAGCTCTCCCCTACTGCAGCATCATTTAAAAACTGTAAGAAAATGTCAGTGAGAAGAGACCATCTGTTTTCTGAGTGGAAGCCCACAGAAGGAGGAAAGAAAGGAAAAAAGAAGAAACAATGCATGTATAAAACCTTCAGCTAATGCTTATCTTTGGAGGGATGGAGGGAATTTAGGGATATTTATGCAAATCATAAATGATAGCTGTAGACTGTATATATTTTTAGCAACGGTGTTTTACTTATTTCACAGGCAGATAAAGCAGAGCACACAAAAAATTAAATACCTCAACTGTAATCATCAAACAATCAGACATTGAATACTGATGCTCTTTCTTATGTTCTAACCACTAAACAAAACTGCCAGAGATGTCCCAGAGTGCTTAATAAATTGTGCCCAGGGGGTTATTTTCCTATGACTGAAATGCAGCTGGACTGAAAGGCTGCTGTCACTCTGCACAGACTTAGCTCTGTAAAATGGGGTGTTGCCAAAGGAACTCATAGGGGAAATTTTCGGTACTGTTGGCAAGGTGTGATTACAGGCTCTGGATTAGTGCCAGGATCTAATGCAGACCTAACACCCTCCTTCCTGGAAAAAGTGTGGGCTCTTTAATGGCCCTTAGTTTTATGTTTCACCTGCACGTAAATGAGTGGCACCAATGGGAGAGGGAGGCAGCTACAGTGTTGTGAGCACCATTAAATCTTCCTCAGAGCTGAGGCATTTCATGGTGATCAGCATTAGCCATTGACCTGATTTGTCAGCCTATCAAACAGGACCCACTTTCCTGGAATTACCCTTCTCTCTTCATTCCCCGAAAATATTTCACAGCAAGGATTATTCCATACCTCACTGGTGCTCAAGTGCCCTGGTGCAAGTGGAGAAATCTACTCTGGGCACTGGATTTTGTCTTTAGTTTGTGTGGGCTTTTATTTTTTTGCCTTTCTTTTTTCTTTTTTTCTTTGGTCATTGGGTGTGTCTTGGACAGCTGGGTTCAGAAAGTTCACCTTCTTAGAAGGCATGAGATGTGCTACTATCTAGTTAAAAATGCCCACTTTGGAAAGACAATGTGACTTTAAATCTCTCTTGGCCCTCTGTAATAAATGTTATAGTTTAAGCAAGCAATGTCTTTCCATTAAAACTATAAACTTCACTAGAATAATTAAGATTGATTTAAAGTAAAATTCAATTTGACATGAGGCAGGTGAAGCAGTGCTATTAATTTTGACTACATATTTGGCAAAAATAGTGAGGGAAATTGGGGGCATGAGTAAAAAGAGCAGAGCTGTAAGTTCTTTCAGGCTCTTGGTCAAGTTGAGGGTGGAGAATGAAGCATATTTCAACTCTTTGTGGGCTGTCATTTTCCTTAGAAATAGCAGACAAGAGCTTGTGTCTATTCTTGACTGTTATCTGCAATGTGCTTCAACCAAGGGAAAAGTGAAAGAGTGGAAATAAATATTTCAAAATTTATCCCTCCTTTGGCCTCTTCATTTTCACACTTTATTTGTAGTTTCTGTATGTTTTTTTCTTATTAATTCTATGATTCCTAAGCTGCCCACCTTTGGAATTCCTGTGGAAGGAACTTCTCTAGTCCTTGCCATTATTTGAGAGTAGGCGTTTTTCTGATTCTGGTTTTGGATGTAGGCAAAGATGACAAACCTCTTCCGAACTGTCTGTGGTAATGAAATTGCATGCCAGGGGCCACTCAAGGATCCTGTTCACTTTCACACTGATTTCTGATTTCATATAAGATTTCAGCTGAAACCTAAACCTGAGTAAGACCAGCCTGATCTAGTGCCCAAATCTAGTCGAGATTTGTTTGGGTGTGAGCCTACATTGCATCCCCCACTGAGATTATCAAAAAGGTCTCATTATTACAGTAATCAGCCAGCTCATTTCCTGCCAAGGAATACTGGCATGAACCCTCTCCAGAGTCCATCAGTGCCCTTGGTCCTGAGAAATTACTGTTGAGAAATAGGAATAATTATGTTCTCCTCTTCCAACCCAGATGTGGAATCCATATCTTGACAGCTTTTCCTGTCCAACATCAGCCAAGGGAGTGAAACACAAGTACCCAGGGAAGGATTTCCTTTTTTGAAATCAATAAATTCTAATTGCCAATCATGCAAATAAATGTGCCTTGCTGGAGCAATGTTATCGTCCACCAGGACCGAATGGTATTAACTCATTGAGGAAACTTCATCCTCTGACTGCAGATTGAAGTGAATGAAATGTCTTTTAGGGGACCCTGCCACCCTGGTTCTGATGATTGAATTCTAATTAAATACATATTACTTTTACCTTGCTTATTAATGACAAACGTATCAACCTTTCTACTGGAAAGTGAACTAAAAATCCAATTTGAGTAAAGAATTGCAAATGCCTCGTGTAAAAGACTGCACACAAAACAAACCAGATGTTCCAAGCTGCATTGAGAGAGCTTTACAGAACATCTGGGAGACTTTTTTTTTCCGTCAGCCATTGGTAAAAGAAATACATTGCCAGCAAGGAAACTGCTTCCATTTTTAATACTCATATAATTGGTTTACTCCTGTAACCAATGCAGTATTAAGGCAAAAAGGGAGGGTTGAAAGAAAACAATGATACTGGTCAAAGTTTAGAAAGGTCATGGGGTTTGTGGATGGAAAGGAGAGTGGAGGAGGATAGAGCTTATTTTCCCCCATAAAGCTTTCTTATTTACTGCAAGGTTGTGAAATTTGGAAAAAAATACTAATAAAATTTATTGCCAGGGGTTGTAAGAAGATCATACCTTGGTTCTATTTTCAGCTCCAAACAGATTATAGGACAATGGAGCATAAATGGAAATTAAAACAGATTTAGAACAGACGTTAGGAAGCACTTTTTCACATCGAGGATAATAAATGTGTGGAATGGCCTATCAAGCAAGGTTGTAAAGGCAAAGACACTGGGATCATTCACGCAACAACTTGGGAAATAGCACACTAAAATGGAATGAGACTGGATGGCGAGGTGGCCTCTGTTTAGATTTCTGGGATGTGCTTCAAGTCTGCAGGTTCCTTTCCTTTCCTTTCCTTTCCTTTCCTTTCCTTTCCTTTCCTTT
>JAHLSL010013453.1:0-14690 GCA_025920805.1 Petroica traversi | reverse complement strand
CCTTTCCTTTCCTTTCCTTTCCTTTCCTTTCCTTTCCTTTCCTTTCCAAATGATAATTTCATCTATGGCTTGATGTTTTTTTTCAGGCAGGTTTGTCAAATGCTTTTCCTGTGAGGTAGAAGATTGCTCTTAATTCTCATGTCATCTGCCTTGATTGCTTATGATGAGGAGTACAAGAGAAGAGAACTCGTTTTGGGAAGTCAGTCCTGCCTCTTGCAAGGCCCTGAGCATAAACTGGATGGTTTTCATTCCCACTTTGAGAGTGGATAGATCTACCACCACCTCACATTCCTGGAATGTTAGCCTTTCCCCTCCAGGTCCGTCCCCCTCCATGAGGTTGGCTCTCATGGCAATTCCAGTAGAGTAGCTCATCTCTGCTCATGCTGAGTACTCTTAGATTAATTTCAAGATACTCCAGGAATTCTTTCATCTAATGGAGAATTTTTGGGAAAGATACATAATCCCCAAGCATTTATACGGTTTCCAGCACAGCCTTTCTAACATGCATGGTTCTTTACTATACTCATCCATACCTAAACCACATCATTTTAGACTAAAAGGATGGAGTGGCTTGCATGAGTGTCTCATTTCAAAGTGCATCCCAGCTTTATCTCACTCTTCGTGCTCTCCACAAGGGTCTCAGAGTAAAAGTGCGGATGTAGGAAGAAGGAGAAGAGAGATATCAAGTCACAGACCAATCACTTAGTGTTCACCTTCTGCTTTTCACTCCTTGGGTCACCTGCATCTGTAGCTGGCACATTTTCCAACCACTCTACCTAACTGTACACCAAGCAAACCCTGCTGCACCTAAACACAACAGGAGTTCTGTTCCCCCAAGATGCTCTTGAATGTTCCTAAAGCTGAGACTTTCTCTCTGCCTTTCTCAAAGAGACCTAAGATTTGACCATGAGTCACCAAAGTTCAAAAGCTGTGAGGCTTTTGAACTCATCTCAGACCATGGTGGTAAAGCCTTTGAGGACTGTGTGTGCAGAGAGGTGAATTCAGGAGCTAAAAAATGGACCAATACCTACCCAAATTACCTCATTTCTTGTCATTTTACAGAAATGAGTGGGCACATCACCTGGCTTGTTCTGCAGTGCTCTCAGTCTGGGCAGTAAATGGAACTTAAACAAAATTGCAGCTCATAAACACGAACACCATAGGCCAACCATTTCCTGCACGAACCTGCTGAGCCTTTGGGGCACTTGCCTAGACTGAAGGTGTGGGAAGCCAAGGGAAGGGAGCACTGAAAACTCCAGAAAGTTCACCAAATCTGACCATGACCAAGTTAAAGAGCAGCTGAAGGATCTAGCTTGAAAAGCCTCACCTTGAATGCTGTGACAGGTCAGTGTAGATGCAATCTCTGTATGAATACCAGTGTTCTCCAGAAACATTACAACAGCAGTTTGTTGCAGCTTCCTTGGACAATGTTATTAACCAAAATTATTTCTGCAGGGATGCACCCAGAGAGTGTGGCCTCACAAAACAGCACAAGGAAGTTACCAAACGTGAAGTGACAACCTGGAGAGTGGTAGCCTGGGACACTCCTGTCCATTATTGTCTGCATACACACTAACAGTATATTCTAGCCAAGGATTTAAACATGCTTTGAAACATAAATTATCTTGACAAAGCTTCTCTGAAGGAGATAAAACTTACACAAGAAGGTCAGAGCCAGAGAGACTGAGGGATTTGCTCAGGGTCATAGGACTGGGGAGTCAGTCGGTTGTGGAGCAATTATAGGAATCCTCCTCTGCAGCCTGTGCACTGGACATCCTCATCACACATAAGGTATGAAAAAAAATGCATTGCATCCCCACTGCATGCACTGCAGTGTAATCATATGTGTGATATTATTTTATTTGCTTAGGATAGGATATAGCATGAATGTGACTGAAGACATCACACCTCTGCAGAAGAACTTGAAAAAATATATATTGACAGCTTCTCTATTCAAATCAGCAAAGATACCACGAGAAATACATAAAGGTGTGGGCTTTCAGTAATTAAGGTATTCAAAGTGGAAAGTGTCTCTCCCCATGGCAGGGAAGTTGAAATTAGATGATCTTTAAGGTTCCTTTCAGCCCAAATCAGCCCATGATTCTATGAAAGGTCTATAAGAGAAAAATAGGGAGAAAAGGGTCTAAGGATAAGTCAGCTGTCCTGGAAGTATGACACTACCAAACTTTATTCCAAGGCAGAGAGTGTGTTTATTGGGGATTTATGACAACATTAGAATCAGGAACAATTGTATTGATCACACCAGAACCAGAAAACTTGTATTGTTGCATTGATGACAGTTTTAAAAGAAGTAGGCTGACTTACCTAATACCTGTATCTTGCTGGGAAAAACTGTCCTTGATAAATCAAATCTTAGTGTACGCGCCTTTTGCCAGTTTAATCAATAAAGTATTTACATGCACCAGTAAAACGCAAGGTTTTTAGTCTCAAAATAATAACTTGTTTTAGATCCAGGACTGGGATTCCAGAAAGTGGCAAATCACAGTATCCTGTGTCACTATTATGTTGCAAAAGGTTACCTGAAGGGTAATCCCAGGAAACACCTTCCTTATAGGTTTCTCATCTCAGGCAACATGCACCCAGCTCCAGCAGCCATCCTGCAAAATCCACAGGACTCCAGGGATTCACTAGCATGGGAAAGGTGCCCATGCTAAACTCTTTTTGATCTGAGGGGCCAGGAGCAGCATTCAAACCACTCAGCTACTGAACAGAGATTTGGCCTGATCAAAATGCAGTCAGTTGTCAGGGATGATGATGTCCCTCGTGCTGAAGGGACATTTGGCCTGAGTGGGTAAAACAAAGTGGGATGCTTGGGGCTGGTTACAAACCTGACTTCTCATGCCACAGCAGCAACAGCACAAAACGTCCCTTTTTTTTAGGAAATGAGGCCTAAAATAATCCCACATGTGTTTCTTGTTTTCAACCCCCACCCCTTAAAGCCAGATTTATTTATTTTTTCAATAAAGCTATCCCCTGGGTTTAATAGTAGCTATTCTAGAGTCTGAAGTTAGATTAATCACATCCCTCTAGCAGCATTTTAGCTGAATGCAAGGGAGCATCTCCTGCTCTGAGCCCAGCTCCCCCTGTGTCATTAGAGTGGGGCTGGTGCCCCATGTTTACGGAAGAGGAATGTTGATGAGGGGCTGGAAGTCCTCATTGTCAGCCTGCCACTGACTCTCTGTGTGACTTTGGAATTAAACACAATTTCCCCATGGCTCACTGTGTCCCTTTTTGTCAAAGCTGAGCCACACTGACAGAGGGTGATGTGTGGGGGAGGTTTACACTACCACTGCAATTTCATGTGCTATCCATATCCTGTGGACAAATAAATACATTCACTTCTAAAGACAGTCAGTCCACGCCATCCATCATCACTATAGACACAGGGAGGGGAAAAATGATTGTGAAATATGCCCAGAATTCGAGCAGGTTTTGATACCAGTGCATGAGATGCCATTTTTTGGTATAAAAGAGCTTAATGAAAGGCTTGAAAATGTGTATAATAATTATGAGAGTAACAAACAGGGTTTCTCTTTCAAGACCATTTACACATTTACTGTGTTATCATTTCTAATTCATATTAATCAGAGGGTTCATGAACTTGTAACTGAGAGCCATTTGCAGCATAAATAACTTTATCTGGTTTCTAAAAATACACATATTTAATATGAAACAATAGGCTTAAATATAAGCAGTATGTTTAGGTGATTAACCTGCTGTTTCCACAGATTAATTTAGTCTATACAGGTGGTAAAACAGCACCCATCACTGTGGTATGAAAACACTGTTCAGAATTTAGGAGGCCAGAGAAGGAAATGGAGCTCTATAAATTGTGTTTCTTTCTCTGCCTGGTAGGTAGTTATTAAAAAGGAATAACCTCTGGATAATTGCACTGCAATAGCATGGTAACTACAGCATATTTACAGTCAATCTCTAATAACAGATAACTCACATAGTTTTTCCTCCCAGTGATTTGCCAAGTGGAAGCAAACCCAATTTGAATCCTGCTTTTGCAGCTCAGTGCAGTCTCTTTGCCCCATTATTACTCTGCTGCTAACAGCGGCCTCGGACTGTCAATATCTTCCCTGCCACGGTTTACACTGGTAGTTGTTATTATATCAGACCATGAAAATTGATGGTGATAACACACTCTCTAGGAAGGCTCTATACATGTCAGTTATTCAAAATATGTCTCATTAAATAAATATTTACAAGACTTTCATTATTTAGCTTATAAACTGTTTGTACTGAGGCAGCTTTGGAGCAGTTGAAGAGCGTTCCAAAGAGTTACTGCAGATTAATCCATGTAAACCACACCAGTGTGTTAAAATTGCTATGGTGGTTTCTAACTGCCAAGTCTATATCCTTCCAGTCTAAGAAATACAGGACATATTTTCCTTTGCAATAAAATCTCTTGATAAAAGCAATAAAAAAATACTAGTCCAGAACATGTGATTATCCTGGGGGTGTGAAGGGGAATCATACCCATGGGATGACAGGGAAGTTGTCTTATTCTTGCACCTGGGAGAATGGATAAGGATTCGGATTATCTGAGCTGCAGGCCTTAAAATGGAAAGGAGAAAGAGGAAAACTATTCAGTTAATAGTTTAATAATAATAGCTATTCTGTTAACAGAGTAGTAATAATTCCTCAATAATCAATCATTCCCAAAGTAGGCTCAATTTTGTCCTGGAGAAAGCCAAAGGACACAACAAAGCAAAAGTAGGCAGGGAAAAAGGGAGCCAGTCCTGTTGCTGAGCTTCAGATGTCTCTGCCTTCCCAAGACCCCCAGATCAGTGCTGTACAAGGATTTTGAAATAGCCAAACTAACGAGGCTACATCAGGCAATAATGATGAGGCTCTGGGAGGGCAGGCGCTTTTCACTCCTAAAGATTTCTTCTCAGCAAGCCAAGTTCCCTGGCATAAAGTCCAGAGAGCAGGAATGTTTTCTGTGCTTGCAGGGTCAGGCTTGAGAGTGTGTGTGTGAGAGAGAGAGAGTCTCTAGGCTTCACACTGTGCCTCAAGCAGAGTCATCCAAGAAACAGCACCGCTTTCTGCCGTGCTGGATGGCTTTGGGATGCTGCTTTTCCACAAGAGGGAGCAACTCACCAGCACAAAACCCCCCTTTTCCCAGACCAACCACCAAATTCACTTGGAGCTCTCAATTTACTCAGCTGACAGCAACCTTGATTTTTATCAGTTCTACTAGATTTGAGAATCATATACCCATTACTGATTTTTCATGCCTAAAGTCACACTGGCTGCATGTGTATTTATGCATATCAGGGGAGAGTTAAAATGGACATCACTCATTTAGAGAAGTGATCCTTTCACTAAAAAGGAAACATTCATGTTTCTAGCTTTGCAACAGCTGTTGGGCTAATTATTAGGATGCAAAAATGATGGATTTACCAAAGCAATCAACTGAAGGCTTATTCCATTGGTGCTGAGTGCGGGGCCCTCAACCCATTGGGGAATTTAAGCCAGGAGGGAGGTAATTCTAGATTTGCCTGAAGTGTGCTACCCGTGGAAGGTACTGGCTGCTATTCAAGCTATTCAAGCCTGCAGCCCCTTTTCTTCCCTAACAGGAGACACGGGAAGCAAAAACAGCTCTCAAAAGGGGTTCAATGTTATCAATAAGCCCTTTGTGTCAACTGAAGTCCCTCCACTGGCAAGCCCAAACAAAACAGCTCAAAATCTGTGTATCTGTGGAAAAATATGTTGGGCTGCGTGTGGAATAAAACAACAAGAAGAAAGTGAGAGTGTAACAGTCACAGTTGATTTTTACAAACGACTGTGCAATCCACAGAGGAAATCCCCAGAGGGACTTGGAGTTGTAGCCCTGATCCCTTCCCCTGCCCACGCCCCCCCTTCCTCTTCCAGCAGCCACTGTAGCTCCTCTCCCACTAACAACTCAGCCCTGCCAGAGCTGGCTTTTCTAGCGTTCCTCCTGTTTTTTCTGTCCTGGCATCAGGAAATATATTTTGGTCTCTTCTTTCAGACTGTTGCACTTTCAGCATGCATGTTGAACTGCTGGAGAAAGGGAAGCAGTTCCCCACTGCCCATTTCCCATTTACAGGGCACTGAATACAGATGCAGTAAGATCTGGTTCTAAGTTTTGAGCTCTTGTAAAGAGTTTCATTCCCCTTCCTGGCCTGATGGGCTCAGGTTTGGGAGCCACAGCTAAGCCCTGTGCTGGATTCCAGAAACCTGGCTTGCTTTTGCACCTCTGTGCTTTATATTTCATCAGGGAGATGATTACCTTGGTCCTCCTGTGGCTTTCCGTTGTCTTGCCTCCAAGGTAGGAAAGGGCTGCAGTGACACAGAGCCAAATAAATTCTGACCCAATTTGTGATGCTGACTTCTCTGTTATAGGGAAAAATGGACCAGTGAGCTTGGGGCTTTATGTAAAGGACATATCCAGCACAAATGGATTTTGTGCAGGCTTCTACAAATCAAATCTTTCTCCCCAAAATGAGTGGAAACTGTCCTGATTTGGAAAAGGTAACTTTCCTCTGCAAGTGATATACATTTAGTATAATCTCAACCTGACCCAATCTATAGTCTATGCAAATGTAAAAATATATAAGAAAGACATTTGCTTCCTACTGGAAAGAAGAATAGCTCCATTGTCTCCCAAGAAAAACTGGAAATGTGAAACTCTTGGTCCTATTTTGCACATGACATTTTCTCAAACTGTTGCTTTCAGGGAAGCGGTCTTGTGATGTTTAAACCAATAGTCAAACTATGTGGTAATTTCAAATTTATTTTGCATCCTTTTGACTTAATAGCTACCTTTCAGCATCCTTAATTCCAGGCTGGAAAGTCCTAACAGGCATCTGGGGACAATCCCAGCCCTGTGTGCGTGTCTGTGCATTAGTGGTCACAAGGCATGTCCAATACATTAAGACCATGATAGTTACAGCCCAGCTATGAAGGTTTGAGTCCAGTTCAAGCTACAACAACAGCAGTTCTGGAAGTCTGGAGTTTAATCACTGGTGTGTAAGCCAGGATGGCAGATGTCACCTTGCCAGCAGTGGAAATCATGTGTCCCTTTATTCTGTTGCTTATTTTTATCCTTCTTTTAGCATTGCAGTATATGGCAGCACAGTACATTTGCAGTGCAAATTCTGGTCTGTGGTGAGCAGACTGATGCAATCCAAACACATTTGACACCTTTTATACTGTGCAGTGTCAAGTCCCAATGAGATTTGTCACATGCAAAGTAATTTATGAATCGTCCTTGTTACTTCATGTATCAAGAACCATTCATAGAGTCGTGCTATGCTATGAGCTTAACTGGCTTCCCTCAGCACAGAATCAGGGCCTAATATAAGCGCTGGAAATGTCTGGCCTTCAGCTTGTGTTGAGATGAAATGGTTCAACCAGGAATTGGTTTTGAGAGCAGAAATCCCCCTGCAAAAGCAGAAACTTCCAAAGAAGGGCATGAAGAAGGAACTGTGTATGTAGTTGAAACTGCTCTTCTTGCCTGATTCACAATCATTCACACCAATGACTGCTACAAGAAACCATCACAGGGAACTATATTTGGCTCCCGTGTCAGTGAAGTCATCCTTCTGATTTTAGGGAGAAAAGAGTGGAAAGCTGAGGGGAATATATTTTTAAAAATATGCAGTGCCAAAAATCCATCAATACATTCTGTAAATATAAGGAGTCAACTGCTGAAATATTTGCAATAACCACAGCTCGGTTTTCCTCACCAAGAGGATGTAAGCCCCACTGTCAGCAACAAAACAAGTTTCAGGGCAAGCTCTAAAATCTTCAAGACCTCACCACTTGCCCTTGGAGACAGAGTAAGTGCAGTTTGGCCCTTTCACAGACTGTGCAAACATGCAGCTGGTTCACAGCCCCAGAGGAGGTCAATACTAGAGCTGATATGGACTATTCCTGAAGTATTTCAGTCCTTTAGGTCTTAGGAGAGCCTCCATAGAGGTCCTCTCATAGTTCCTTGATCAAGTGTCCAACCTCTCAAATTAAATTTTCTACATTAAAGGGTCCAGCACTTCTATTCATCATAGGTGAAGCTGATTCTGTGTCTCTTCAAAAGCAGCCACAACAGCTGTTCCAACAACAAGGAGAAAATTGACTCTGCTTTTTCTTAAGAAATATGAAGTTCATCTGGGAAAAGCCTGAGTTTACCCCCAGGAAGAAGCCACCATCACAAATCTGGCCAGTCACCTGTGAGATGCTGATTGAAGGAAAGGATTTATTTTGCTTTTTCTCACTGCAGTTTCTACTTACTCTGAGCTCCATCAGTGCCCTGCTCTCAGCCCAAGTTTACAGCCAATAGTAACTAATACTAAAATGGCTGCACAGATTCATCTCAGAAAAAAGGCACAGCCCTAAAAAATGCCTGAGAGTGACATGATAACCTATTTTCACAGGTGGACTTTCCCCATTTTTGTGGTGTTTCCCACTGTCACTAACAGACACAAGATCTGGACACATGATATTACTGGTAGAGCTCTTCTTAGACTATTAGGAATTTTATAGAGAAGGACCGGTCTTATTTCTGGTCTAAACTAAGTTTTAGAATTTTTAAAAACTCATCTAGGAAAAAAACAAATGCAATGGGAGATATTCCGGGATATTTGTGGTGCCAAGTAAATAAAACCTTTTTTTTTTTTTTTTTCCTCATTTTGTCTCCAGTGAAATGTAGCACATGCTTTAGCTCTATATTGTGCACTGGGTGTAAGTGCTCTATCAGAGCTTTCTGAATTTGGAAATAAATGGGCTTAAATCAATAACGATAATAACTCAAATGCAGTGTTATTCAATAATGTTATCTAGCTCAGAGAGAATAGGGCCATGCATTCCTGGGTAAGCACAAAGGAAGGGCTGGTTGTGTGCATGCAGCACCTGACACATTATCCCAGAAATATAAGAAGAAACTAATTCAGAAGTTATATTCTAAGTTAAATCTGCATGTTTGTAATGTGTGATGTTTATGTGCACATGTCTAGTCTAGAAAAGCTGATCCATAATGCCTAGCTTAAAAAAAAATAAAAGAAAAATATGACCTTGAGTGTATGGAAATCACCCATTTTTAATGTTTGGGGATGTTCCTACTTATAGAAGAGGGAAAAAAAGACTAACAGAGTGTGCTAACAGCTGACATTACCTAAAGGTTGAAATTATTAAACCGACAAAGGAATGGGTAGTGAACGCAAAGGTCAGAATAATGTATTTAACGTAATTAATCTCCCTATGTCTTGATAGAGCCAGGGCAGGGGCCCTAAATCAATGTTTTGTTTGAGGTGTGATGTAAGACAAAGGTACAAAAAGTTAAGGATGGAATGTCAGCCTTAACTTTAAACATCCTTTTATTTGTTGGACTGTATAACATAACACGAACTTTACTTAAACATTGTATTTGGTTCGTTCCATAAAACCGCAGTGTGTGAAAGGAGGTAACAGAGTTACATTCAATCAGCCACACAAACAAAGACGACTTTCTTGCAGTCTCTGAAAGGGCTTTTGGACACAGCTTTGTTAAATACCAGTAGCAAGGATTCAAGATTGGTCCACCTGTATTAGTTAATTCCCAGTGCCCAGACACCTCCGCTGCCAGCCCGCTTAAATTTCATATAAGGAATGCTTTCCTCAGTTGTGGCTCAAAACCTGTGGGAATTTCTCAGCCCATGGAAGCTGCTTGTGGCAATAATGTTTAATAAAGTTCCCTTTTCACACAGCCTAGGAAGAAGGAAAGGACAGGTCCCAGCAGCCCTTTTCGCAGCCTCATTTGCATATTGGGTTAGGCTACTTAATAGTCTCATTAGCGCCATCTGTTGGGAACCCACTAATAATGCACTGCACCAGGTAACTGGAGACGTGAAAAATCACAAAGACAGACCAGTGACTTGTTTCCAGGCCAGTTATGGCCCAGAGAGCACTGGTTTGCCTGTACAGGGGCCTTGTAGCTCCATGACCAGTTGCAACTCAGAGCACTTTATTAATTCTGCACTCACCGAGGCACAAAAAGCTGCCACAGAACTTTGATTTGACAAATTCATGGAAAGCAGAAAACTGCTCAGTTCCTTGCAGGAGTTGCCCAGCACCTCACAGCATGGTTTTTGGATGAGTAGTCCTAGGCCAGGAATGTGTTAAAAGAAACCCCATGCCATGTAGCAGCTTCCCAAAGCTGGTGTTTTCCCACACTAGACATCTGGGTCTCTTCTGGTGCTGTTACCTCACACTCACACGGGTGTTGGAACATGGTTTAACAAACTAGAAGGGTAAAAGATCTGGGGTTTTTTTGGTGAGTAAAACCAAGCACCTCTTATAATAACAGCAAAAATGAAAGCTGGGAGACCTCTGAAAAGGTTGACACTGCCAAATTATTATTGGAGTCCAAACTGAATGTCACTGCTTGGTTTGTTTTTACAGGTGGCCAACCTCAGGGTTGAGATTTAAATACCAAAGGCAAGGCTGGCTCCTCAGCCTGATGTAAATGGGGTTTTACCTCCTGACAGCCAAGGCAGCGGGGATGCCCTGGGCGCAGAAGACTCACAGTCTGTGGAGCTCACCAGGGTGGTTTTGCTCTTCACCCTTCCACTTCCAGCTCTCTTCAAACCCTACACCATGTCCAATTCCATATCCTACAGTATTAAGTTACACGGGGCAATCACTGAAAATATTTCAGGTTCATTCTTGAAATACAGGTGGTTATGCTATTAAATGGAAATCAGTACAAATTAATATGAAGCAGATGCATTCCTTCCTTTCACTCTGGATTCTTTCCTTTCTAGCAAGCCGTATTCTCTCCCCTCAAACCTCCTGGATTCCTATTATTTTTAGATATTGAGCGATTAGGCAAATTTGGAATCCAAAACCTACCCCTGGAGTATTTCTTTTTCTGTATCAGTTTCATTTTCCACTAAATAATATACCAGCCCGATTTCTGCTTGCACAACTGGCCTGAGCTAAGGTATGTTAGGAGTGGAAGCCTGAACTTCTGCTTCCAATGCTGGATTTAAGTCCCACATATTATTGCCTAATTTTTATTTATTTTTTTTTTTAATTTTTGTCTTTTTTTTCTTTTGGCAAAATGTTCAGTGGTTTCTAAATTAATCTGAGCATAATGTTCAATTCCAGGGCGCATTGCTGTCTTCTTTCTCAGCCTCTCTTTTTCTGGAATTCTCCTTTTTAGGCAAGAACAGCTGTGCTCTTATATCTCTGCAATGCGGCCGTGTTACAAAGGTGAATACTTATGCATTTGTTCCATCACTTTCTGTTTAATTCAAAACTAATTGCTGATACATTTTTGGTCGGGCTTCTGGGGCTTAGAAATTATGGGATGAGGTTAGCACAGTAGTTCTGTTTTGTTCACAAAAGAATGTAGAATGGATTTGTTTAAAAAGTTAGCTGAATTACTCACAGAAGGTTCAGTACAGGCTATTTAAGGCCCCCATCCTTTAATAGGATTCATTTGCATTATGGCAAGGACTAAACTGTTCTAATCTAGACTGATGCCCCTCTCTTCATATCACTGTGCAAAGACATAAAAAGATACTATTCTCTTCCATGCAACTTTTTTGGGATAAATTTATGTCACAGGTGAAAGAGGCTGAGACACAGAGGGGTGAAACAGCTGGTGCAGCAAGTTCATGGGAGTTGTGCTGCTCCCTGGTGTATGGTGCTGTCCCTGGATTAACTTGGATCAGAGGAGAATGTTCTGGGCACAGTGGTACCTTTGTGATGATTTCTGGGAGAGGGGAAAAAAGGCACTATAATCCTTCACATGCCCTGCAAGTGATGAGGCAATTCTTGGAGAAAATTTTCTTGGTTGTCCCAAGCAAACAAGACAATCTAAAGATACTGTCCTGGTTTAGGGCAAATTTTAGGAGGAAACCTCTGGGGGGGGTCTCCTCTAGGAAAAGCCGATTCCAACCACCCCTCCCCCAAACAGGTTCTGGAAAAATTTCCTTAGAGAAAAGTGGAAAAAACTATTTATTTAACAAATAGAATATTCACAAGCATAGGAAAAAAATGGATAATATGAAAGCAATGAAACCTCTCCTTCCTCTGAAGAGATGGTAGATCCAGAGTTCGTGGCTGGGTCAGTCTCTGTCCTCCAGTGGCAGGGCCGGTTGCCAGGCCCGGCTCTGTAGAAATCGGGGGGGGGGGGGGGGGGGGGCCGGGGATTGCCCTGGTGTCGTGTACCACCAAGATGTCAACCAGTCCCAGCAGGAAGAAAAAAAAACAGCAAAAGAAACAAAGTCTCTCCCTGCAAAAAACCGAGAAAGATCCAAGGAAACCCTCCGCTGTGAGCTTCCCAAGCACCCAGCCAGAGAGTGAGATATCGCTGTCCCGCTGGAACGCAGTCCTTCAAGGATTTTTTGGGGGAGTAAGGTGTAACTCCTGTAGACAAACGGCGCGTGGGGGTTTTTTTGTTTTTGTTTTGGTTTTTGGGTTTTTTTTTTCTCTGCTTTCACTCTCTCTGTCTCTCTGGGCCTAACTTAAAGCTGTAGAGCTTAATATCCAGCATAAGCAGGAGGGACGGTTGAGGATACAAAAAATCATATGGCCAACCCAGGATAGATATTCAGGGTTATGGCCAGAGTTCCATGACACACAGTTGTAATTTCTTTGTTTTCAAAGAAACATGAAGCAAAATAGACTTGCATGAGAAACATATGTGTATGTGAATTATAGGTCCATTCACTGAGTGGAAAACTTGAAAATTCCAGGCAAATTCCATTCTGGCTCAGAAAAACAGGGAAATGTTATTCAGAGAAATCTGCATCATTGATCAAAAGCATTCTAGGAAGGGAAAGGTGAAAGGAGAATTGATGGAAAAGGACTTAGATAAACTTCCTCAACTTTTTTTCTCCATCTGTCTCCCCACACATACATATGCATGACTTTTTTTCCCAAAAGCATGGGGAAAACAGACAGAAATTTAAATATTCCAACTCTAGATATACAAAACTGCTTTAACATTTTTAATTCCCTCTTTCCCGTTTTTTCTCAGCCAAAATCATTTATGAAATATGCCCTGAACTTGCTTCTAGCATTGAGGTCCCTAGACCTTAATTAGCCAGTATTACCCACTGAAAACTTCTTGCCCAATTTGATGTATACTGGCAAATTCCAAGCCAACTTCCACAGAAGAAGAAGGATTCTGAAATGAATTTTTGTTCTCTTCATGGAACAAAACATATTTTTTTCACATTTAGTGTGCTTTACTGCTTAATAACATATTTATAAGAGCTCCCCTACCTGTCTCTTTCTGGAATTACAAAATACACGCACCCACCTGCAGTCTGCAATACCAGTATTTACAAGCTTATATAGGGATTGCAATATTTTCCCTACAAGTTTGTTCTGCATTTTTCATTTCCAGCTGTTAATGGCTCATAGAAAGTAGAAGATCTAGAGGTAAAGGTGTGATTTAACCACCTAGTATGAAATTCTGAAAGTCCCCACTGTACTTTAATGTAAAGGAAATTCACCTTTCCCCAGGCACTATCATTTATTATATCTGCATATTATATATCTGCATATGCCTGCACATTATATCTGGTGACTCTGTTCAGGTGAGAAAACAGATTTAGTGACATTGTTAGAAACTGCTGGAATCAAATGCTGCATGTTACCTATCAATGTAATACACCCCCACTGCAAAATTTGAATTTGAACAATATGTATTCTGCCCTTTTCTTTTTTCTTAGCTTTATGAAATGTTCATTTAAACTAATTATTTAATATTAAATGAGCAAAGAGAAAGTGTTTGACTGAAAAAAAGGATAGTGAAGAGTGAAGAATAGGCAGATTTTCCCCCGGAAATGAAAGCCAATAGGATGGATTTCCCCACTGTAAATTTTAAAAATTTTATTCAACTCTAAAATGGACATTTCAGCCGAGAAATTTCATTTAATTTTCTGTTGAAATATATAAAAGGTATAACTTAGCCTAAAAAATAATTCCCATGCTGGCGTTGTCAGAGGAAGCTCTTAAGCAAACTGGGTTTGTGCTACATGGTACAGCAGCCACTCCTGTCCCTGCAGTGTTTGTTAGGCAGGACAGGCTCTGTCACATCCCAGGTGTGACCAGCAGCTCCGACCACTGCCCTTGTCCTGGTGAGTCCATCCATGTGAGACTTCAACAATCTCCATTTCACTCTGACATGGAATAGGAGCTCCTCTTTTCATCACAAATGTAGCTGCTTGAAAAGAAGGTTATCTCCACTACTGCTCTGTTTGGGAAATATTACCCTGAATAAAATGAGTATGAGTTATTCCAGTATTATGAAAGAAGCCTGCCTGAACTGTGTAATTTAAGGATATAATTTTTTCAGGAGAACCATTGCTAGACATTTAAGCAAAACATTTAAACACTTCAGCTTAAACATATTCTTCATATTCCTAGAATGAATATGTTCCTTGAACATCCAAGGAATCTCATGAAAAGAAATTTCTCATGAAAAAAAAAAATCCTCCTAATTCCCATGACATATTTAAGTATCTATGTGTGTTTTAAATGGGGATGTGTGTATATATATATATATATATATATATATATATATATATGGAAGTATAAGGACAAATACTAGCGGATAATATAGTGACTGCAGGATAGAATGAACCTGCTCTACTGGATATTATAAAAACCCAAGCCTGTGCTCTCATTTCTGCAGGTGTACATCC
>JAHLSL010013452.1:2574508-2626245 GCA_025920805.1 Petroica traversi | reverse complement strand
TTTTTTTTTTGTCCAAATCTTTCTTATATATGAGCCATCATGGGTCCAAGAGGAAAAACCATGGAAATTCAGGATAGTAGCATGAAAAGGGTGAGGATTAAAATCTGTTGGGACCGTGTTGCTTCTGTCCAAGATAGGGAAGAAAGTTATCATGAAGCATTTTTGTACATGGACATAGAGAGTCTCCTTCTGTGGAAGGAAACATTTTGAAGTTGATGATAATATTAAAAGTAATAAAACCACCACCAATAACAATAGAATAACAACAATATCATATCAGCAGGGCTTTATCAAAAAAGAAAACATTTTTGTCAGGTGAATTAAACATGTAAGCACTAAAGATCCATTGAGCAAAGGCAGGCATAGAAAAAAAAGCACCAAAATATTCAGAAAAGCATCCTGACATGCAGCAGTGTTACCATGGCAGCAGGAAATTAAAATTTCTCTATGTGAAGTTGTCCCCTTTTTTGCCTCATTCACTTTACACAGTAGTAAATACAGGGGGTAGTTCTCAGGGCTGGTAAGTATTGAGAGCAAACTCAAAGAATCTCCTGAAATGCTTTATAAACCTCTATGAAAAACAGTTTAACACCCATACTGAAAAAATATGAAACAATATTTTTAACATTTTACTGAATCTTTAGCAATTTGGCATCCTCTGAAAGATGCCATAAAATTAATAAAGTAATAATTTTCCCTATATTAGAGATACACTATAAGGATTTATTAGCTCAGTAGGAATGAATGGACCAGCTGAAACCTTTTTAGATATGAAGGCAATGTAAATTCACAGGCTGTTATTTTTTATTGTTGATCATTCTATGCTCCTTCTAGACTAGATTTTTTGTGCAATATTTGCCTTAAAATAGGAAAGCCTGTATTGAAGCTGTTTATCCACTAACCAAGTGAGAGACATAGAACCACACAACTCACAGGAGCTGCGTTTGGCAACGGTTTCATGTCTTCTGCTCTCTACTGATCAGCACTGTTGCTTGCAGAAGAGCTTAAAAACCAAACGACTACAAATACTATATCACAGTCTTTCCACACAACTTTAACTCTGAACAGAAGAACAATTGCAAAAGAATTAATAGAGAAATCCTCACTTAGGTTAGCTCCTAACTCTTGAGATAGGAGGCCCTTTTTTAGTATAATCAGCTGAGGGGATCCATGAAGAAAGAAACTATTTTCTTGACTTAATTGATATACAAAATTTGACATAAAACAGATGAGAGGACTTACTGATTGCAGAGGACCTATAGTTTCTCATTAAATTTATAACTTTCTTACCCATTCAGACATGAATTAGTAAGCTAAAATTTGTTCAAATTGAGAAGGAAATGATAAAGTCTGCTAGATTCTAGTTAAAGTTCTAGATAAAGTTCTACTGCAGCAAGCCAGGTGATATGGTAATTTTTCTCCTGCAGTCTAATAGTGCAATTTTTTAATTTAGTTGGGATGTTCCTTACTAATTTCTCTATGAAACCCTCTGGTAATGAGCAATCAGAGTTTCACCCTTTTATTCTTCCCCAAAGGGTAAAACTCTGCTGACTGAAATTCCCTGGTGAACAAGACCGTGGTGGCACATGACATTAACACATGACATTCCCTCTGAGATATTTCAGGACCTGTGCATGCTCTTTTGACTTAGTGCCCGTATTGCTTCAGGTGGCTTGAAGGCAAGAATCATGAAGACAGCAAGATCATGACCCAAAGCATGTGTTACAGGCTGGTAAATAGTATTTCTCCTTTTTGCAGCCTGAATCTGTAAGTCTGTATCTTGTCATAGAATGTGGGCTGCAAAAATGTATGGTTTCCTTCCTTCTACTGAGAAACAATGCATAATGAAACTAGTTTAGAAGACAGGGGGATTGGTAACCTCAGATACTCTGGCTATTGCTAAATATATCCTATGGCCTCTAGAGAGCTGAGGAGTTAGCTTGCTGGCTCTTGTTACCTCTTGCTGTATTTTCCTTTTTCTGTTGAACTTTCTTGGTGAGAAGAGTGTATCAGAATGGCCACCAAAATATTGCCACCAAAACAGACCAGTATAGAAATTTCTTCTTTGGGTAGAGAGGATAAAAGGGAAGACAAAAAATTAGCATAAAATCCCTGTCTTGCTGAGATTCGGGAAAAGTTAACATTTAGAAAATTTCCATTTTTCTGTGGCTGGGAATAAGAGAGTTATTTTGCTGGAGCTGCAGTGTAATCTTCTGTTATACCATACCTTTTAAATCAAAGAAAATATTTTGCTTTCTGATATTACCTGCAATTAACATTGTTATATAGTTTTAGAAACAAATTAGAACATTTTATTAGATGAGACCACAAGTTTTACACTAAGAGAATGTTCATTTCCTCTTATAAGCATACCACAGCTAATATTTTGACAGTAGGTAAGGCATAACTTTGAAAAACTTGCAGAAATTCTTAGCAGATGAGGGACCTTTTCTTCCCACAGAGGGCAGTATTTATTTGCTGAAGAGTTTATAATTTAGTGTGTGCATTGTTATGCAATGTACCCTTTCCACAGGCAAAGAGTAGAAAAGGACACTGCAAATAAGTCCTACCTTTGATTTTTTCACTTTTTCACTACTACTGGGAGCATAAATGCCTTTTAAATGAATATTTAAAACAAAAAGGAAATAAATGTTTTCCATATCACAGAATTTGAGACAATGAAAGAGGAATTCCTTCCTATGGTAAAAGTACAGCTTGCTACTGGAAATGCATAGACGTGTTTAAACCCCCCAACATTCTTTCCATACCACACCAGTATACAGTGTCACCCTTTTCATCAACAAAAAATTTAGTAAACCTGACATCAGGATATAGTGCTCAGCTTGCCTCGTTTTATGCTTAAGTTTAGGTGGTTATGGTCAAGGTAACATAAGTTCAGCCATTTGGGGCATCTTACAAAATATGAAAATATTAAGTTAGTTGCAGTTATAGAATTAGGTATTAGTATAACACAGAATAAAATATAGTAACACTCTCCCCCACCCCCCAATATTGTAGGGAAGAAAAGAAAGCAATAAATTATGACATTTGCATGATGCATAGACTATTTTCAGAGGTTCTATCTGAGCTAGAACTGTTATGCTCTCTGAAAGCCTTTACCCCAAGATCCATCTAAACTTACCTGCTTGAGTGATATACCAAATTATGCCATAAAAGTTGTTCCCCAACTTGTTTTGGTGTAATATTAACAGAGAATGATGTTACTAGTTTTAAACTTACCATGAGAAACACATCCTGAAAGTGCAAATGTTCCCTGTGGCAAGGAGTTAGTCAAATAGCTAAATATTCACCTACGTGCTTTCCTTCCTTAAAACAAGCTGTTGTGGTAAAAATGTCATCAATATTCTTTGTATCCTTCAAGGAATGCAAGCCAGCCTCATGGGGCTTCAGTCTCAAACTCCTAGCTGTGTTTTTAGGCAATATTATTATAATCTCAGCAGAAAAAGTCACATGGAGAAAAAAGATCCCCTTATCTTCCCTATCTCAGTTTTTTCAACAAAATTGTTTTAAAATTAAATATTAGAGAATATGCCCCTCAAATATTTGTTGTTTTGAATAAGTCATCTAAACTTGCCTGCTTGAGTGACGTAACAAAATTCCTCAGCATCAGTGGAATTACTTGATAGCTGAGACTACTTATTTGGGTCTAATGTTATTCTTCTAATGTCTTGAGATAATAAAAAGAAAACAGATGACCTTCTTGACTAGTCAGAAGTTGAAAAAGCACCTGGATTTAGATGTCTCATTTGATAAAAGGCTTTTACAATAAATTATCCCTAAAAATATTATATTTAGAATTTAACTGAAATCTATGAGTTGCTGAATTCAGAAGTTTTAGTCTTGAAAAAACACATCAAAAAACGCCCTGAACTTTGAGAAGACAAGAGAGGAAACTATTCTGGTCACATGCCAGCACAGAAGCTGAAGTCTCCATAATATTCCCAGACTACAGCCTGAAGGTACCTGTGGCCATTGCATAAAACAAAATAGTGTTTGAAAAAAATCCAAACAAAAATCGAAACAAACAGATAAGCTAGCAAACAAAACCAAAAAGAAGTTGTGAAAATGAGTCCAGTCTAAGAAGCTGCCTCAAAAAAACAAATTCACAATTATGAGGACCCTTTAGTGTATCTAAACATCAGTGCTACAAACTATACAAGAAACAAAGGAAACTTTGACCAACTTTCCAGCATTTCCACCAGTATAATAACACCAATAAACTTTAATATCAACTTCAATGATAACTATCTGTAAAAGGTAATTCTATAAACAGCAACAGGAAAAAAAGATTAAACCACCACCAAAAAAACAACCCAGAACCCACTCCCCAAACCAGTTCACCTGTATTAATAGAAGTTTCATTTCTTGAAGAATAGAAATAAATAAAATTTGGTTTGGTAAAAAAATAAATAGTGCCTTTAAAAAGCATGCTCATCCTGAGTCAAGAAACAAAAATCCACTGCCTAAATAAATTGAGCAGCTAGGGCCTTTTTTTAAAGAAATTTTTAGCCCACCTCGTAAGGACCTAGCCTGTTGAATTACTCAGGGATAAGCCAGCTTTAGAAAAGTGAAATTAACCCAGTGAACACAAAATATAAAATGTCTTATAAAAAGATTTTGTTCGCAATACTAAAGCCAAACTGTCACAGTAAAGTGCATCTTAATATTCTGTATTACTACCTGTCTTCCAGTGTCAGGGGTAGGGTTTTTTTCTGTTCTTGAGGGCCTTAAAGGACTGATGAGGTTTTAATAATCAGTTTGAACCTAAATTAGATTACTCATAAGAGACTTTGAGGTTCTTCTTTGTAAAGCCAGAGAAGATGTAGCGGTAATTACCAACTCATAGTCCTGAAATATTAGAGTATTAGTCCTCATTTCAGAAACTAGCAAACATCAGTAAGCAAGTCTGTGCCAGAACAAACTCAGAATGGATCACAGTCCGGTTTTGAAGTGCAGTATGAACAACAGAGCTTTTCCTCTCTGGTGACTCTGAGTTGGCACAGGCAGACAGCTGGGAGAGCCCCAAACCCCTGGCTAAAACACAAAGAATAGTTATTTCTGTTACCTTGATGACTGGGGGATCCCTGGAGCAGCAGTCAGAAAGGGATGCACAAATGCAGACAAGGTTAAACTCAGCCTGTGCTAGAGAATCACCAGTCTGCTTTTTAAACAGGTTTATCAAGTGTTATTTCCAGCTGCAAGGTCACTTGAGCATATTTTCAATGCTCTTACCAGTTTTCTGCTTTCAAATGCATTTCTTCCTTTTTTTTTCTTTCTTTTTTTTTTTTTTTTAATATGGTAACTTATGCTTCAGTATTTGTGATGCCTGGGGCTTCTTTTACTCCCCAAATTCCCACATTCTCTTCCCTTGGCTTAAACAATTTCCTGAATTATACTCCAGCTTTGAAAGAAATTCTTTCACTTCTCTAACACACTTTTTAATTCTGAAACTCCAAAACTTTTGATCCTAGAATGTTACTGAGCACTGATTGTTGGTGGAGTTACAAAGAGGAAAAAATCTAATCTATTGACCTATGCCTGTCTAGTCCAGATTGTTCATGATGCTCAAAGATTTGTTCACCTTCTTGATTACTGAGAGAAATGTTATTTCTTGCTTCAGATGTACTTCCTCCCCAGGTACATTCAACTTAATTTCCAGCTGGTAATTTTCACTTTAATTCCTGATTTTTCAGGTTTGCACCATGGTCACAAATAATTACTGAATGTCTGAACTGCTCATTCTCAGTCATCTTCAGTCTGTGAACTTCAGTTTAGGAAATAATTTATTTGAGAGACCCTTAGATGATTCCTTATGAAGCAGAAAGTACACGTTTCTCAGTCCTGCTCCCTGCTAATGTATGGCCCACCTTACAGTGCCACTGGATAATTCAGGGCCTTGGGAAGTCTCCGGTCTGACCCATGGCTGGAGCAAACTCATCCATGAGGTAAGACCTAGGCACAGGACTTTATCCTGTGAGGACTGGGAACCTTACGAGTAAGGAGTTACCTCTGTTCCCACTGCCCTCATGGGGAAAATTTCCTCTTATCTCCCATCTATCTGACTCTGCTCAGCCTCTCCACACAGTTTCTCCTAGTTCCATTGCTGCCAGGCAGGCAGAGCTCCAGTGCTCCTGCCTCAGCTGTGTGTGTGTCCCCTTCCTCACTCTGTACTGGCCCGTCTGAGAAGGACATCAGGTTTAGATGGAGTACTATAATCTTGCTGGCGGTGACAAAGCTCTTCAGAACTTGATGGCCTTTGCTAAAAGCAAAAATCTGGAGAACTCACTCTATGCTTCTAATTTTCCACACGTTCATGTAGATATGGGTATAATTTTTCCCAAAGTTGCCCTTCTAATTCACCTCTTCCCTCTTTCAAAGTATTTCTATATCATACATTTCTGCGATTCTCAGCATTTCTCTTTTCTTTACTATTTGATTTCAACTCCTATTATTTTTGTATTACCTCTTTAGTGGCAGTAGTTTGCTTTCACAAAATGACAATTAAAAAATTTCCTTAGAGTCTGCAGTCACCTCTAAATTTCTCTTTCTTCTTTTATGTTTGAAAGCTACATAATGTAATTTTCAGTGCCACCTCTGAATGCCTGAAATTTTTTTCTAGTCAGAGAGCAGAAACACTTCCTTCATCTGTGAGATATATTCTTCTATAACCTGTATTTGACTGTTAATGAGAAATCAGACACTGTGAAATGATAAAAAATGTTGAAAAGAGAACGGCGTACCTTGTTAAGTCCCTAACTTCTTTTGCATTCTAGGGAATTTATCGCCTACTTCTTTTATAGGCTTTGAATTGTTAGGGGAATAGTTGTTAAGTGTCAGCATAAAATCTGGAGGAGGGATAAGAAGTTCAACACTTGAATCTTGTAAAGAGTCACCAGAAAGACATGAAAAAATATGTTAAAAGATATATTTTCTGGGTCATGCAGAACACCTTATGAAACACTGTCTGTGTTTCTGTGCTGGTTTTGGCTGGGGTAGAGTTAATTTTCTTACAGTGACTCCTGTATGATTTTGTTTTGGATTTGTGCTGAACACAGGGCTGATAATGTAGAGATGTTTCTGTTTTTGCTGAGCAGGGCTTACAGAGCCAAGGCCTTTTCTGCTGTTTGTCTTGCCATGGTGGTGAGGAGTTTGGGGTTGCATGGGAGGCTGGGAAGGACCGCACCTGGGCAGGTGACCCCAAGGGATATTCCGGATATCCAAGGATATCCTGCCCAGTAAACAAAGTGGGGGCAGAAGAAGGAAGGGGGGCACATTTGGAGTGATGATGTTTTTCTGCCCAAGCCATTGTTTTAGCTGATAGGGCCCTGTTTTCCCACAGATAGCTGATCACCTGCCTGCCTGTGGGAAACTGAGAATGAATTCCTCGTTTTGCTGTGCCTACATGTCTGGCTTTTGCTTTTCCTATGAAACCTTTTATCTCAACCCATGAGTTTTCTGGCTTTTACCCTTCTGATTCTCTCCCCAGTCCCAGTGGTGGGGGAGGGAGTGAGCAGCTGCTGGGTCTTGGCTGCCAGTTGGGGTGAAATCCCAACAATTTCATATCAGTTATGATCTATCTATTCAGAGAAATGCAGTTTGTAAGATTCTTTGACAGGACTCTGCCCTCAGAAGTTCCAATTGTGATACCTATATAGATTTCAAGTTGCAATTGTAAATCAGAAAAATATATGGTAAGTAATTAAGTAAGAAATTTCTCATGCAAAACAGTTTTCACTAATTTAAAAGGAAATCACCTGATTTGCCACTCTTAAATAAATACACACGATAAATTGCTACATTTATCCTAATTATTTTTTTACCAAAAGTATTATGTTCTTCCAGCTTTGTGTGATTTTCTGTAAGATATCCGACCAAATGGAAAATAGAATGGAACGTTGAGTGACCTAGGGCTTCTTGTATTTCAGATGAATACAGAGTTGTTTTGGTTATTTGGAGTAGCAAAGTGAGAGATACATTACTTTTGAAGGGAACTGCAAAGAAATTGACTAAATTTCTTATGCCTCTTATATAGCAACATAAATGGCACTTTTAATTTTAGGTTTCATGCATAAGTTTCTGGCTGTGTCTCTTGAACTTTTAAATTGAATTATCCATGAAAGACAGGGTTCAGCTTCTCAAGATCATAGAATCAAAGATGGCTTTGGGCTGGATAGGGTCTTAAAGATCATCCAGTTCCACCCTCCTGGCCAGGTGTGGGCAGGGACACCTTACACTATATTGGTCTGCTGAGAGCCACGCACAGCCAGGACTTGCACAGTTCCAGGGATAGGGCATCCACAACTTCTGAGGGCAACAAGAACCAGTGCCTCACCACTCACAGAGTGAGGAATTTCTTCCTTATATGCAGTCCAAATTTACTGCTCTGTCAGTTTGAAACCATTCCTCTTGTCCTATCACTCCATGCCCTTTTACAAAAACACCTTTCCAACTTGTAGCCCACCTTAGGTTCTGGAAGGTGTTGAAGCCTTCTTTTCTCCAGAATGAACAGCCTCAATTCTTTTAGCTAGTCTTCACAATGGTGTATGTTATTCTTCTGTCATGGGGGTAGATATGAACACTGCAAATAACTGAACATGCAATTTATTCTAGTTCGCAAGACATGGGTTGCAATTTCTGTGTCACAGAAGTATTTGAAACACAATTAGCTGGTGTTTCTGATCTAATCTGGCCTGTAGCATGTTGTCTATTGTTGTTTCAGTAGGGGTGCTACAGTGAACACCATGCGAGAAGAGTAGAGTTTAGACAGTGAAGGGGATTGATAATGAAATGAAACAGGGAGCATCATGCCAGTGGGAGTGGGAAGGAGAGCACTCCATTTATAAGCTTTATAGAGAAAAGATGAGAAAACTAAAAGATCACACTCAAGAGTGCTTGAGAAAATTACTTTATCTTTTTAATTGTTCCTACTACAAAATACCTACAGCTGGTAGGAGTGTGTTTTTGGCAAAACTGTGTCACAGAGAATCTCATATTCAATGTGTAATCAAAATAGATAAGCTTTCAGTTCTGAGGATCTGTGTCTTCTGAGGGATTAAATGACCTTTGAAAATATTTTGATCCCACCAAAAAATATTTTTTCTCTCTTTTTCTTTGGTCATTATCTCCTACGAAAATATTGGTTTTATTCCTGGCATCTGGGGTTTCTTTCCCAAGTTGTATATTATAATCTATTTTCCATTCCAATTATGTTTTCACCATCTTTCTTCCATTGTTGTAGTTAAATCTGGAGGTTGACCAGGGTATTTTTACAGATTTTTTGTAGTTTTCCTTGACCTTTTTTGCTTCTGCCTTATAATTTTGACCTGTAAATATTTTTTTATGCTTTTAATGCTTCTCTCTGTATTTCCTAATCTTCATCATCTGGATTTTTGGATTAATGTCAGCTTCTTTCTGGCAATTTTCTTTAGATATTATTTATACAAACTTGAGGACAAATTAAATTCTTGTGACTTCTGAGTAGTTGTTTTTCTGTACTATAAAATGTCATGTTGTTCATGCAATTGTGTAAAGAAAAGTGCTTATTGTAGGTCAAGTAAGTGCAAAAAATTATCTCATTCTTACCCTGTTTTGTCACAATGCAGGTCTATCAGTCACCTCAGGTGCAAAAACTGTAATTAGGTTCAGTTGTTTTTTGAGGCAAACTTTGGAAATTAAGTGGCCACGAGCTGTGATCTGTGCATCAAAGTCTGTCAACTCTAGCTGTGATCTGTTGGTGGAACAGATAAACATAATCCATAGCACCAAGTGCTGGGAATGGGAAGTTGGCAAATGAGGTGGTTCAGCCAAAATAATACCGATTTTTAAATGTGATTCAACCTAGAGAGAGAGACAGAACACAGGTGTGAAAAGCAATTAGGAATAGAAAACCTTATATGACCCAATTACTGTCCTTACTTTTCATAGTCTCATTATGTGGACATCCTCCTGCAATTCTAAATTACTGATTACCAGTTTCCTTCCTATCGTTCATATGAGTCACTGCATTAGCATTATGTTAAATACTTTGAAGGTTAGGGTTAGTAGGAAAATGTCCCATTTGATTACTTGTGTCATGTGCTTAGATCTCATGTTTTATTCTATATTGAGAGAAGTTTAGTACTTAACACTGAGGCTGATATTAGTTATAACATTATTCGGCTCTTAAATGAATGCTCTTATGTAATTCCTTAAATATGAAAAGTAAGGCACCTATACCATAATTTTTCAGTGTAAAATTTGTAACTTTTCACCTTTGCAAGACAGAAAATTTATCAATAAATAATACCTGAATAATTTTGAAAATTGGGTATTTTATTAATCTCTATAGTCTCAGGAAACACTGTTTTGGCTTGCATTACCTGTTTGGACGCTGCTCTGAGTGGATAGGCACAGAACTTGTGCCTTGCACAATCTGCTATTTCATTAACAAATAAAATTTGATTCACCCCTTGATGCTAAAACATCACAGCATCATACTGAGATTTCTGCAGAGTGGAGGGTAATAAAAAGCATGTTTCAAAGCCTTAATAGGAACAATGTCATATTTCCTCAGATCATTAAATCCTTATCTTGTGAGTGCATGCCTTCTAACCAGCCTGTTTTGTTTACTTAACATTCATCAGTTTTAGTCTCTGCACTGCACTCTTGCAGTTGGTACATGCAGATTAAAATTGCTCTGTTTACTGAGTTCCAGGAAAAGCACATATAGTTGTTGAGAAAGGGAAAAGAAAATTGACATATAATTTCTACATTTGGAGCTTGGATTCTTACAGAAATGTAATGAACAGAAACATCGTGCCATAGTTGTCAAGGCAGTTGTATTCTCCTCTTGACAATCACGGTTGTGCAAAAGATTTTCTTCTGTCCTAGTGCTCTTTAGCGTAAAAATAGGAAAGTTGTAATTGTCATGTTTACTCAGCATTTGTTGCATCATTATAGATTGTTCATTTCTCAAATAGCTGTCCCACCATGGGCTTCTCAAATTGCCATCAAATATGCCAGCTATTTGCCTATTTTAGTGTGATTTTTAAGCTATTAGCATATGCCTACTATGAACTGAAAACTAATTTTGTGTGGAGAGCTTAACAGCTGTTCACTAACAGCAGCTCAGACATTGAGATTGCAAACACCTCCTCTTACAGCTCCTGTATGGGCTTCCAGGAAACTGCTGCCTGATAAAGCAGCTAAACTACTTCTCACCTGGTGATATTTGTACTTACTAGAAATAACCTCTAGTTTTTCAGATGGGAGAATTTGAATGACATCAAAATAAACCAAGTACCAAACTTCTGTACTGATTTGACAACCTGCTGGACTGTACATTACTGTAAGTAGTTTTTTTTGAGTCATGTGAAGCGATGATTATAGATCCTTGGGAATTTAAGCAATAAGAAAGAGGCATCTTAGCATATATTTTATTTTAAATAACATTTCAGAGCAATATTCTAAGTCTTATACCTATAGTCCTCAACAAAAAGGCTTTTTTAAACACCTAACATTTTATTTTTTTAATTTTATTTTCTCACTTTCTTTTTTAGTAGTAATGGATTAAAAGTTGCAGAACATCACAACCCATAGCCATTCCTAAAAAGGAGAAAGAAAAGGTTGCTGCTTCTGTTAGGATATGATTGACTTGGTAAGTTTTACGTAGATTAAAAGTTGAGCTGATATTTTTGAGGTTATTTTAGAGTTACTGTATTTCAAGACAAACCTCATTAAATTCTTTATTAATTGTTAGCAAATAATTAGACTTAAATGAAACATTACATGAACATTTATGCTCTCCTGGCTTTTACTTACAAGTAGTGAGATTATAGCTAATGAGAAGGCACAGCCTTGACATGTGAAGAGAATTCTGTTGCTTCTGCTTTGCACACTGAGTTAGGGCTCTGCTGACTGTCTTACTCTTTCATTATTGCTGAGCCTAAAGATCAGCTGCTCAGAGAGGCCTCAGAATGTCAGCAATCACATCTCTACACTCCCAGTGAAGGTGAGTATGCAACCACAAAAATTGGAACAAAGAACTGAAATACTCATAAAGACTGAAATACTCATGAAGACCTGAAAAACTATTAGAGATAAAATCATATACTCTGAGATTCATTTGAGCTGAGAACCACTAACTTCAAAACAGCCTTCAGTTATGCAATGAAAACAAGATCAGTTAGGGTTTTTTTGTTGGTTGTTGTTGTTGTTGTTGTAGTGAGTAGAGTGATATGATTTAGATACTGCTATATGAGACTTGAGTTTGGCATGACGTCTGTCAAGGTCATGTCATGGTCATTATGATAAATAAAGTGTTAGAAAATTTGGAGAAGAGAGACATGAATTTAATTTAAAGAGTAGCAAAGAATATATGGGATTTAACTAATTAATAACTTCTTAAGGCGTATAACAATACATTGAACTTTTATTGTGATATAAACTTTCATAATTAAAAATCAATACAGAGATCAAAAAGCCCAGGAAATATATCTTACTTTAGCTAAGAAAACAGAGCAGGGGGGGAAATGAAAAAAGTATGACAGTTTAAGATAAAACTGTATTTTTCTAATGACACTTACATGCTTTTGTAATGTCTGCCAATAATAATAATAATAATATGGAGGGCAGACATTTTTCCAGCTTGAGTATGTATGACCACTATTGATGAAATATAACTATGGAAAAACTTGCTTATTCTGATAGTCCTTACATAGTGATTTGCAAACAAAGTGTTTGTATCTTGACCATTAAACAAATCACTTCTCTCACACTTTGTACAATGGCCATGTTTTACTAAAAACTGATTTACTGATTTAAGGGCTGATTTTCCATTAATGTATGATTGTTATTGTAATTATAATGAATTTTATCTTGCATGAGGAGATATGTACTCAAACATTAACATTTAAACTAGGTTATCAGCATAATAATAATTTTTTTTATAAAACCCCAGTACTACCAAAAAAACCAAACTTTTTCTCTCTCCATTTTCCTTCTGTCAGCACTTTTTCTCTCATTCTCTGGAAAGCAACTGATATGGCTTTTTAACATATCCTTCAAAGCTGTCTTGTTACCTTCTACTTTAATGTATAGCCATATGAAAAATCTTTCGTAAGACATTTTTATGCCTTTAATTTTCCATCACTACTTCTGTCTTCTGACAGGGTTGAATATTTTGTTCAAGAATTGCTCATTTAATCAAATATTAATATTTAAAAAAACTTTCTTATATTGATAATTTTGAATAACTGGTGTTTAAACTATTTTGAGTCAAATCCTGCCGCCACTGCAAATTCAAATAATCTCTGACAAGGTCATAATATGTTATATTTTATTCTATTCCTGATCTCCTCTTCCTGACTGGAGCTTTTTCATGCTTTTGCAGTAGAGGTGTGCAGTTTACCTGGCCTCATTTTAAGAGTCTGTATCCCAGCCCTGATCTCACATCGTGCCTAATAGGGCTTAGTTATCTGCTTTGAAATGGAAATCTACAGGCTTGTGAGAGCCTTTATAGACAAGGTGTGGTGGCAGTCAAATAACAAAGATTTTCTATTCAGCAGGCAGAAAATCAAAGAGGTTTTTTTTTGTTTTTTTTTTTTTTGTTGTTGTTGTTGTTTTGTTTTTTGTTATATTAATTCTGTAGTGGACTAAATCTCATCCACTTCTTCGTAGTCTGAAAAGTTCATGAAGGTAAAACTCAGTTTTCAGGGCTGGTGCTTCCATGCTCTGCTCTGAGAACACATTCCTAAAGACCTTTTAATCCTCCAGACTCCCTCTCTCCCCACTTTTCCTTTTTGTAATCATGGCACCTAGGTGCTGAAAGAGAGGCCAGACATTGCTTCCACCAACTCAAATACTTTTCTTTTCTTAAAAGACATGTCAGTAGATACAGGCCAGTGATGATACAGGTGAATGTGCACTAAACACACAAGAAACCTCTTCTTTTCCAGACAGGTTGGCAGTATCCTTACATCAGTTCAAGGCCTTGACCTGATGTCCAGCTCCTTTCAAGACATTGTGCATAAACCTTGTTTAGGTCTATGTTCTGGGAGTAATTTTTGGTTAATTCCCAAGCCTATGCTCTGTTTTGCCCTGAACAGGGTTGGTCAAGTTCTCTGAGCAAGCAAAGGGCTCATTGCCTCTGTTATGTCCCAGTGAAGGAGAACAGGGTTCAGTGGCAGAAAACACTGGCAGAGCTGGGCAACTGAATAACCTGCTTCCCATTTTATTACAATCCATGAATGATTGTGCAGCTGGATATCCTAAAGCAGACACTTAGGACTGGGCTTTCATTTGAGTGACTATTCATTTCTGTATGACTAGGGTAATCAGAAAAATTTAAAACTATATTCACATTGGTCCAGTGGAAAAATAGGTCTCAGATCTGGGGACTCTCAATTCTTGTTTCACAAAGCTGGTGTTTGCATCTGTCTCTTTTAGCCCATTTTTCAAAATTGCCATGTGTCTTATGAAAAGCAGATGTTGATTCATCTCAAGGGACAGTATGCCTGAAGATATACAGATCACAAAAAATGCCAACTTAAATTTCTCTGTTATACATTTTATTAAAAGGAGGGAAGAAAAGTTGAAGTTGCAAACTAGTTCTAACATTGCTACTAGATTGCAGATGCATGAGTCATGACTCAGATTAGATAAGCAGACCTCACTGCATTGGTAGAGAAAGCAATACCCCGGAAGGGGAAAAAATAACACACTTTCATATTATACTGAATTTCTAAATGACACTTTTAATCTCTTCAAATTTATCCAGTTAGGATTAAACATCAAAGCTGAATAAAACATTCATTTTTTCACCTGTGGTATCAAATTAGGTGTGTGTTGAAACTTATTGAGCAGAAGTGTTCTCAGGCAGTGTGAAAAGTGTATATATATATATATATATATATATATATATATTTGCAGGTACTTGCTAGCAGTTTCACATTCAGATGCCTGCCCTGTTCTAATACTGCACTAACTCGACTAAGACCTTCCTTTTATGTTCTTTTATGTTCCTTGCTGAGCATGGACTTTAAATAAGTATATATATTTTTATATATATATATAACCTTCCTAGGAAGGATATCACAGAATCACAGAGTAACTAAGTTGGAAGAGACCTTAAGATCACTGAGTCCAACCAAGGCCCTAGCACCTCCATTAAACCATGGCGCCAAGTACCACTTCCAATCTTTTTCTAAAGCCATGGCACCAAGTACCACTTCCAGTCTTTTTCTAAACACATCCATGTCTGGCCTTTGGTACCTCTACCACCTCCCTGGGTAGACCATTCCAATATTATATCGCTCTATCAGTAAAAGATTTTTTCCTAATATCCAACCTATATTTCTCCTGGTGCAGCTTAAGACTGTGTCCTCTTGTTCTGTCAGTCGCTGCCTGGACAAAGAGACAAACCCCCACCTGACTACAACCACCCTTCGGGAAGTTGGAGAGAGTGAGAAGGTCACTTCTGAGTCTCCTTTCCTCCAGGCTAAACAGCCCAAGCTCCCTCAGTCCTTCCTCATAGGATTTGTGTTCCAAGCCCCTCACCAGCCTTGATGCCCTCCTCTGGACACACTCAAGCATCTCAATGTCTTTCCTAAACTGAGGGGCCCAGAACTGGACACAGCACTCAAGGTGTGGCCTCACCAGTGCTGAGTTCAGGGGGAGAATGACCTCCCTGGTCCTGCTGGCCACACCATTCCTGATACAGGCCAGAATGCCATTGGTCTTTTTGATACCTTGGATTTTCAAGACAGTTGTAAAATATGTGATTTAATTCCTAAGTAAGCTTTAAATGTTCCAACACAAGAAAGTAATTAATCCAAAATCTAGCACTCTTTTGACATGGTTAGCAAGTGACTGACCATCCGCTATAGAAACTCTGCTGCTCATCAGCCTAAGCAGTGTTTTTTGCATCAAAGAATGAGAAGTTCTCATAGGCAGCAGATTTCATGAAGTCCACCTAAAAGGAAAAATTAAGACAAGCAGGCAACAATATGTGTATGGTCTTCATTCTACTTACAAATATGTTTTCCCTGGCATTTGCCTAAGACATCCCTCCCTCATGCTCTTCAGCAGATTTCAGAGGCTTCTGACTTTTTCTGTAGTAAAGAAAAAAGCTATATATGGAATTTTCCCACTGGCAAGTTTTTCTTTCTTTTGGAAAGGCAAATATGTGGTATTCTGCAAACTTTATATTGACCTTTGAAAATAATATTTTATATTTTTGTAAAATAATTGACAACAATTCATGCTGCAATATATGTGTTTGGTCATTAAAAACCGGACTGTTTTCAGGATTCCAGCTGATTTTCTTCTATAGAAAATACTGATCAGTGAAAATTATAACTGACTGGCATTAAACTATGATAAATCAGACAGTACAGGTTGAAAAGGTGCACTCCAGTGACTTCCAGCAGAAGGAATTCAGCAATGATAATTTTGACCAGTCAATGACTGTCTTCATAGATACATTAAATCTATTTTTAATACATTAAATGCATTAAATCTGTTTTTATTTCCCACTTTTTCAGCTCAGGGGTTGTTGTATTAAGTGTAATCTGAAATCACACTGTGCATACATGAGATATTTTGTTGTGTATACAATATGGCAAAGAGTGGACTAAAAGGTGTTAGGAGATTTCACAATGAGATAGGAATGTAGATCAGTACTTTTTACATTTTTCTCTTTCAGTATTTTTGCTGGAGTTTGAAGAACTCCAGAAGTGAATGTTGGCTACTAGTTCTTTGAACAGTATTACTGATCAAACTGTCAAACAAAACATTGATATTGCTGTTTACAAATGGGGAAATCAAGGCACAAAGAAGAGATAACTGGGGGGCATCAAGGAAACAAAGACCAGAGAGGTATTCAGTTGGAATATAGTTATCCAATTTTTATTTTAAACTAAGCAATCATTTGCTCTTCACAGTATAATCCACCCTTATTCATATGGCGCATGAGTTCATTGAGAAAAGATTTGAAAAAGGTTATTAAACTGGGTTGATAAGGCTTAGGAGAACTTGACATAGAAAGTAACATTAAAATTAAATTTTGTGGCACTACTATAAGCTGCATTTTAGGAATTTGCCACTGATGTAAGATTTCAGGTATTTCAGCAATTTTTCTACATGCTTCCAAGAAATTGTACAAGAGCATTTAGTCCTCATGGTCTTGCCAAATGTTACCAATCTCTCCTAGCAGGTATTAAAATGGTGTTGAGAGGAAGATAACTGGCAGTGTGGGAGACAGAAATGGTGTTAGCTGTGCTGAAAAACAGGTTCTTAAAATTCTTAAAGTATTTCACTATAGTTAAAAATATGAGTTTCAGAATACATTGTTTTTGTTCTGCCTGCTGGTGATAAAGCAAGTTTTGTACCAGCGTAAGATAAACAGGATCTTGAGGTACCATGGTCAGCTCTTCTTAGGTTATTGCCCATTTCCTTTGGATGTCTGCAGTTAAAGAAATAAGAAAAAAAGATAGCTTACTTTCGTGTAAGTTAATGTTTGTGGTTAAAAATATATATTAATGAGACTACCTTCCTCAAAACCAACTAGTAAATGTAAATAAAAAGCATCAAGAACTCACCAGCTGCTGATGTTGCCAAAGGGAAAGAAATTATATTCACTTTAGCTGAGCACAGGATTATGCCCTGAATAAATCACCTTTCAAACTATATTTTTTTTATGACATGACTGTCAGGAAAAACAGAGAAAAACTTTTAAAGAAAAAATTAACTTGTACTTACCCTTTGACAACAGTGTGCATTACAGTGATTGAACTTCATTAGGAGAATTGTTTGCCAGTCCTATTTGTCTTTCTTTTGACAGCCCTGGCATAAATATTTAATTTAATTTATGTTCTAAATTAAAAAAATGTCTCTATAAAGACTGAGCAGTACAAGCCCACTTTGAAAAAAATGATGCTTATAGATTGCTGTGCCATTCACAGTGAAACATCTCTGTATGAAAGCTGACTGTTCCCTTATAGCCTGAAGCTTTAACTCTTTCCTAGGTTGAAGGAGAAAGCCTGGAGAGCTGGAGAAATCCACCGTGAAGTGAAAGAGAGGCCTATCATTGTTTTTTGGTTTTTTTTTTTCTTCAAGCAAGGATGCTTTTCTTTTTTTTAATGTAATATTTCTCTGCATTTCCTATACTGTCTCAAGAGCAGACAGGAAATGGATCTGTTTCTGTCTATAATTGGGGGTTTATGTATCCCTAATAGAAGACCAGAGAGGGCAGTCAATTTCATAAACAGTTCATTCAGCTAGGTGTGTCAAGGTACCTGAGTCCCAGGGGCAGTAAATAAATACCCATTTTTTAGGGCTTTCCTTGTACATAATCACATTGGATTCATGCCATTTTGTCCTAAATAGCACTGAAATCTCCAACTTCATCTTCTATTTATTTAATTTTAAAAATTCTTAATATGAAAATTCTTCAGTTCAAATCCTGTACAATCCTGAGTTCTGTATGTGTACAGGACTTTATCCATACATACAGTTTTTCTGTCAATTTTCTTTTAACATTTTAAGTGAAATCATACTTTTCATTTATAATGACTGTTCCGTGTGACATATGGGGATATGAATCTGAGGCACCAGAAGAATGAAGATTCAATAGCCCTGACAAGGAGGAGACTGTAGAAAGGGTTTTACTTCAGAAACCTGGAGATATCTGAAGGGACCTGAAGGGAGGTTACAAACAATGTGGAAAGGGAGCTATTTGCAGGGACATGAAGTGACAGGATAAGAGGAAATGGCTTCAAAGTGAAAGATTAGATATTAGGAAAAAATCTTTATACTGTGAGGGTAGTGAGACACTGGAAGAGGTTTTCCCAGAGAAGCTGTGGATGCCCCATCTGTGGAAGGCCAGTTTGGAAGCAGTTTTGAGGAAGCTGGTCAAGTGGAAGCTGCCCCTGCCCATGGCAGGAACAAGATGATGGTTATGGTCCCTTCCAACACTGGTCATTCTGACTCTGTGATCTTTCCCAGGTTGCACTGAATTTGCTACCTCTGAGTGAGTGAATGTGCACTTCTGAACACAGCAAGTGGAATACTCAGCCATGCTGTTTTACAACCTGGATGTTCTTATTTAGTGCAACATGTCAACACAAGAAATAAATGTTAAATCATCTGAGTTGAGCTCTCTGAATATTTTCCTCTGATGTTACTGTACTGCTAAAGAGATGAGAATAGGGAACAGAAATGTTTTCAAAAGCGAGAATCAATGCAATGCACCGTTCCTGTTGATTTCTTAATTGTCCTCAAGTGCTCAAGAGATGTTTTCACAACTTGCTATATTTAGTAATTAAAGAGATCAACAACACATTATTTTCACAAATAGCACCTATTTTTAGGTTTTATTTCTATTCTCCTTTCTTAAGGCTGCTGAAGATTTTTACTTGACACTAAGCAAAAGTATTTTCCTATTTGTACAGAAAAAGACATCACATAGGAATCTTTTGTACCCAGAAGAGTTAATTAACTGACAGTATCCCATGAATATACAATATTCTTCACAGGAGACTTTTTATGGGTATAAATGCATGCAGGGTATTTCAAAGCAAATTTTTGTTTGTTTCAGACAATAATTTCCTTCATCTGGATTAGTACGAGTGTTTCAGTTTAAATAGAATTTAACTGAAAAGTTTCATAGCCTGAAAGTTCAGAACTTCAAGAAAAAATTATCTTGGTCATATTTGAAATCAACAGTCATCTGATGGTTTGGGGTACCAGCTTTTTCATACAGGAAACTCATTATGAAGTTAAACTGTAATGGTTCATCACAGTGAAAGTACTTCCTCTTTCTTCCTTTTTCTTCCTTTTTTTTTTTTCCTTTTTCTTCCTTTTTCTTCCTTTTTCTTCCTTTTTCTTTTGCTGCAGACTCATTATTGAAGAGCTGGGATACCCTCAAATTTTGAGTTAAATTAGATTGGAGCAATTAAAACAATGAAACTGCACTCCAGGTGGTATGTGTCTATGCTTTTATGCCTATGAGAGAGAGAGAGAGGGAAGTTGATGCAATGAAATAAGAGTGTAAAAATACTTATTAAAATTCTTTTCATTTCCTTTGACAATTAATACAGCATTAAAATAGTAAGAAGGGAAAGATTTCCCCAAATCTTCTTTCCTGGGTAACACTATTAAAGTCTTGAAGCATGCATATGTTTCTCCCCAAGTGTGGTGGTAGGCTATAGATATATCCAGATGTAGGAAATGTGGTATATTTTCAAAACTAGTGGCACACATGTGGAAATAATGGCAACATTTTATAAGTCCACATAATTCTGAAAGTGTTGAGCAGTTTTGTTTACAACTCTGTTGTTTTTTAGAATAACCTCTGGCTGATGCAACCTTGCTGAAATCCCACTTAAAGTAGAAGTTTTTAAGCGTCTAATAATATAGGTGATTATATTCTCTCCACTTAGATTAATTTAAGATAAACATAAATCAGGTCAGCTCATTCATCTAGGATCTTAACCACACAGTAAAAGTAATTTATTCTAGGGATATGAATTTCTTGATTTTCTCTGTAGGACCAGATTGTTTCATGACCTTTTTCATATGAGCTATGTTAGTAGGTCATGGTTGCACTGCTGTTATTATGAGCAGCTTCATTCTCCACTAAAAAGAGGTATCCTTAATATATTCCTGATCTTATTTGAAAGTGTGGCAAAACCATATTATCTCCACACAAGAGCTGCTCTTCAAGGCAGTTATGGCACTTTTAAAGTGTGTCCTTTGTTGGTTTTTGTTCACCTCTTATGTCTCTACATTAATTCTGTTCTAGAGAGAATATGCATCGTTCCTTTAGTGCTATCTCTGTGTCTGGTTTGTGGTGCTAATAACTTGTCTTCTACAGCTACAGCAGTGGCCCAGCCTCTGGCAGAGTTTTCTATTCCTACATTTAGTGCTTACAGTGTAGGAATGAAAACTTATTCAGCAATTTCATTACACTGTTATTTTATATAAATAATATTATGTTGAATTAACACTTTGAAGTGTGCAGGAGGTATTCAAATATATACACGTCTGCTGTGAGGATTAATTGTATGATTTTGTTTAAGTTAAATAAATTTTTTCAATCCTTCTATATTTTCTGTTTTCTTATGTCCCACAAATTTATTTCATGTCCACCCACTCCTTTACTACAGTTCTCTTCTGTTCTCTATATCTGTCACATCTTGGATGTCTAAACATATGCTTAGAAGAATTTAGTCAATGAGGAGTTGAATTTCTTTCTGGTTTTTTTTTTTCTCTTACCTCAGTATAGATTAGCAGTTTATTAGGATGAGGTTTTAGGTTTGGCCTTATTTCTTCTCTTCTGTAAGAAGTTACCCTGACTACAGTTTTTTTCCCCCATTTTCTACTTCCTATATAGCATTTAACCTTTAGATCGACATCAAAATTAACAGAGTGGTAGATGTCTCAAGAATAATGGAGTTTTAATATATTTTGTGAAAACAAAAGTTCAGGAATTTCTGAAAAGCCATATAAATAGTAGCAGCTGGGTGGGGTGGGGAAAGCTGGGAACAACTTCAGTAGGGACCCAAGCCTTGTTGAACCCTGGAGCATGTGTCCTTTTAAATGTTTCTAGTTAAGATATAAAAAGTAAGAGAAGATTTCTGTTGCCTTAATTATTGTTTTACAAAATGCACAACATCGTTGCGGAAACGGACGTGATTGATCCATGGCTGCAATAGAGGCCTGTGGTTAACTTTCAAGATGCCAAGCTTTACCTTCTACCTAGTTCAGGATTATCCTCCAGCTGGATAAATAGAAACTGGTGAGCTTTCATGCCTTTTCCCAGATTTCACAGGATTGTGTCACTGAGGGCTTAGGCCTAGCTCTTTGTTTTGCTTTCTATGAAAAATCCTGCTAGATGACAAAGGGCAAGATAAATATTTTTGCAGCAACTTATCTTTCTGAAAAATGTTTTATGTTATTTGGAATTTTCCTTCAAGGTCAGCAGCCATTGGTGTTATTGTAGAAGGATTAGGGGTTCAGGGATATTGCATTAATAGAATTCTAACAGGAACTGTTGCCAAGATATGACTTTCCCCCAGTGCATTGATATCCCTGCTGATTGAGTCTGGGCTGTACTCAGAGTCCTAGCAGGTCATATAATATTTACTGAATTGTAAGGCACCAATCAGGATCACCAAAGCCCAACTCCTGTCCTGCAGGGGACACCCCAAGAGTCACACCATGTGCCCTGAGCACTGTCCAAATGATTCTGGAACTCTGCCAGGACTGGCGCTGTGACCACTTTCTGGGGGTGCCTCTTCTAGTACCCAATCACCCACAGGAAAAGAGCTCTTCCCATATATCCACCTTAAACCTCTCTCAACTCAGACTGATGCTGCTTCCTCAAGTCCTCTCATTGGTCACCAGAGTAAAGAGATCAGTGCCTGGCCCTCTTCCTCCCCTCATGAGGAAGTTGTAAACTTCAGTGAGGTCTCCCCTCAGTCTCCCCTTCTCCAGGGTGAACAGACCAAGTGACCTCAGCCACTCCTCATAAATCTGAGGAGCAGTCTGGTTAATTCAGTTACAGTGTCATTAATTGTTAAGATTCATGGGTCATGGAGAGACAGTATTTGTTAGGAGAGCACATATACTATGTAAGGATTAGAAAGTCCATGCAAATTAATTCAGAGACTACATATCGATGTTTAAGAGACTTACAAATCACTTTCTTGTGGACTCAGCATTACGAGTGATTGAAGAGTGGTTATTACATGATTTATGGATGTGAAAGATAAATCCATTTAAATTAGGTGCATTGCCAAATGAATCTGTATGTTTGAAGGACTATCCTCTGCTTGTAGTAACAATGCTGATTTAGATCACTTTAAAACCTGGTTTAGAAAAAAAAAACATTTTATCTTCTAAAATCTCCAAGCTGCTAAAAGTGCGTATTTTTAAACTTACATAAAATATCTCCAGCTTCCTATTGTGATAAGAAACACCATGGATCATTATAAAGCAGGATTGGGCAAAATAATTTTCAAAGAATCTTTGAAACTTGGTTTACTTAGAAGGGTAGGGGTGTTTGGATTGGAATCGAGACCATCACAAGTGTTGATAAAGTTAACACTTGGGTGAAGAAGTGGCATGAGGCCAGAGCGCTGCTTAAATTCCACTTAAGTCATTTATCTAAGAAGCTGAAGAGACTTGAAAGGTTCAGAATTCTTCTGCTTCCTTCTTGCCTGGAGAGAAGTTTGACTTTATGTGAAAAATGGAAGACTTTTCCTACAGTTATGAAACTTGACTAAATACACATCAATAGTAACAAAAAACCTATAGAAGCTGTATAAAAAAATTTCAAACAGAAGCAAATATGATGCCAGTGACCTGTTTCATTAATGACTATTTCCTACAGAATTATTGTTTATCTTGTAAAATCAAATAAAGAATCATTATGCAATTGATCCTTGGCTTTTTAATTAAATTTATATTCTAACCTAAATGCTTTCACTCAGTATCTCAATCTCATAGAAAATGGTCTTTCTCTGCAAAAAGTGGTGATATAACTATCCTATGCAACTAACACTTTTTTTTTTTTTTCTTAGCTGAAGTGTAAAACAAAATTAGAGATCCCCTGCACAGCGACCTATCTGGGGACATCCTTCCCTGTGAATTTAAAGGCTTCCCAGTTTAAACAAACTGCAGGATGGAAATTTTCAAGAAGTAGTTTCAGGAAAAAATAACTTGGTGATCTTGACCTTACAGAACCTAATATTTCAGGAAATGAGATGTATACATTAATTTCTTGCAGGAATTTGCTTAGCACAGGATTTGAATTTTTATATTAAATGTGCTAACTGAAGAACAGGCAATAGTTATGATTTAAGTATGACTGGGAACCACAGGAATTTTTGATACTGACACATGTGCTGTGTTGAGATAGACATACTATTAGGAATGAGGACTTGACTCCCTCTAGTCCACTCAGGGAGAATGTTGCAGTACAAGGCAGTGCTTTACAATTTAGATTTCATGGACTTGCTCAGGGTCACTATATAACAGCAGGACACTTCTCAGCAATTTTCACTTTGTCTTAGGCTTTTTGTTGCAGCTAATGATTATATGCTACCTGCAGAATTCATGAATATTTCACACTGTGAGATAAGGACTCTACAGGAAAAAATCCTTTTTTTCTTTAAGCATGGCTTCCCCTCACAAGTCTTCTGTTTCTTTATGTGAAAAAAAAAACTGTCAACTGCTTAGAAAGTTGTTGAAATCTGTTTAAGTGATTTTAGAGTTTCAAACTGTGCTCCCTAGCATATTAGGAATTGTCAGGGAAAGAAATTGTACTACACAAATAGAGTGGGGGAAGAATTGAAAGGATGCAGACATACAGTGGTAATGGAAACACCCTGGAGCTAATAGCAGAGGAGCAGAGAAGAGAGTGAGCAGTTAGTTCCCCAGTGTTTCACAGCATCTCTCTGTCTGCTCTGTCTTCTGTAGATAATCACTGCCCCTTAGCAATGTGCAGAGCACTGCTGGAAAAGTTGGGTAGAAATGCCAGCAAAACCTAGAGAAGAGATTATAAATACAATCTCAGAGGACACCTAAGCCAACTTGATATCCATATGTCCATGAGCCCTGAGAGGATGCATCCATGAGTGCTGAGAGATCTGGCAGATACCACCATGAAGCCACTTATGAGCATCTTTTAAAGGTTGCAGCCAGGAGAGGTGCCTCAGGAGAGAAAGAAAAATTGTCCATGTCTTCAAAAAGGGCAAGAAGGAGGACCAAGGGAACTTTAGCTCAGTCCCTGGGAAGGAGAGGGTGCACCTCCTTCTGGAAGCCATCTCTACCCACATGGAAGACAAGAAGGTGATCAGCATGGATTCACTAAAGGGGGTAAAGGCCTAAGCAATCTTATCTGACTTCTTGACGAACCTGCTCTGGGTGGGGGTGTGAGTGAAGACCTCCTGAGGCTGACATTGACCTGAATTGTCCTATCATGCCAAATGGGTTGGCAGGTCAGTATTTCATAAATTTAAAATAATCAATGATTCTATTGTGGTCCTACTGCAGAATTTGCTTAATTCTGTGTGTTTAAATAAGGTAAACGAAAAACTAGTGAAAGTTAGAGTTACGCAGTAATATAAGACAAGTAAGAGAGAGGGGAAAGTGCGTGGTGATATAAGATTTGTATTTCAATTTACTAGGGCAATTGTTGCTTATCTTTTCAGATACCTTTCCTCAAGAATTTGTGGAGCGAGATAAGAGAATACTATGAAAAAATGATGGTAATTGGATATAGCAATTACTTACAAAGACAAAGGAAAGAAAAAAGATTTTCGCACAAGAAAAATTCCAGGAACAATTCTCCACTGGCAGAAAATAATTTGTGTGCATAATTAACAGATTTGTTAGAAAAGTACTTAGATTGTGAAATGTTGTGAATAGACCACTTTCCAGATAGATTAAGATTAATGGGTTCTCCAGCAGAATATGAAACTTTATTGCTCAGTGGAGAGAATTTGTCTTATCTAGATTTTTATGAATTTTTGTTTCCTTACTCTCTTCCTTCTCATGCTCCTATAGCCTCAGGGTAGAGGATGGGGAGAAAGAAGAAAAAATTTCACTGTGGAATGGTCTTTATCTAAAAGGTATGCAAGCAGTCAAAACAAAATCAGATGGGCAATACGAGGCTATGTACTGCACAGGAATATAAATGGACAGAAGGTAATATTATGTACAAAATAATTAAGTTATATACCAGTGCAGTTCCAAGAGAGTAGCATATCCAAAAATACCTAAAAATCAATCAGTACTTTTCATTTGCAGCTTCAGACCTGGGGCAAGGGAAGAGAAATAATTTGTGATGCCAAAGAAATAGGGGTGAACATCTTATTCTCAGGAGTTTTTTAAGTGTTTCTTCACTGAAAATGTGGCAAGGCATTTGGAACATTTTTACAATTCAAGTCTAGAGAGAAATAACTAAAATGTGCAAGTCTAGAGAGAAATAACTAATGTCCACTAGTTGTCAGCACTAGTGGTAAAAATGCTTTTAAGACCAAATAAGCCTCAGAAATGTCAGTTACCAAGAGCTTTTATTTTGTATTTCAGTTCTGAGAGGGCAGGGGCAACATGACAATGTAATTTCAGTTATCTCTGACCAAAGAAAAGAATCAAATTAAAACTATTAGTGACAGACAAAACAGGTGATTTTGAAAATGTCTGTCAATAAAGGAAAAACAGCTGCATTTATGCCAATAGTTTTGGAATTTTTGTTGACCCTTCCAGTTTCTTAGAGAAGGCAAACTGGCACAAGTAGGAAGAAAGGACTATACATGTAATCTTGCTGTTTATTTCCAGATTCCTGAGAAGGTTATAGAAGAGCTGCATAATTTTGCCTTATGCAAAAGCACTCAGATTATTTTTAATATTTCTTTTTTTTACATTTGCATTTTAACATGATTTCCCCCTCCATGTTTTCCTTTGTCATTTCCCTCTCATTTTTGGTTTAGAAAGTCTTGAACTGAGTGTATTTCAACATTCCAGATGCTTCCCTTTAGACTGAAAGTACAGTTTAAGTCTAATGGAGGTGTATACCAAAACCTCATATGAAAGGGCATACGTACTATGACAATTATGCTTTTTGGCCATCCATGTTTTAACTTGACAATTAGAGCCAGCCTCTTATTTTTAGTTTTTACTTTTTCTTGGCTTAGGATGTCTCCAGATCTCTTTGAATGGAACAACATTTTTAAATAACATCACTGTGTGTTAAAAAAAAAGTCAGAAATAAAAGAATCACTCACCCATGTGTTATATTTGTGAGTTTTGTCAGCCCTTTGTTGGGTAGTTTGTTGGGCAGTGTAGCCTATTCACACATTTATATGACTCCCAAACTTCATTTCTGTCTTTCTAGACATCCCCATGTATCATGTCTGAAAAGTAGAAGAAATGCCACAGACAGAATGTTCAGAGTTCATCAGAGGATTAGCTTAGGTTGTATTTGTCACAGACCAAGGTTACACAGAATGAGTTCTAGGATCCAATTTAGTCAGGGAGATTAACCAGGACATATTCTAAGGACAGCTTCATTAATGGACTTATGTTGGGGAAATTAAAATTATTCTTTCAATTATATCTAAAGACTTATACTAGTCAGGAGATGTGGATTAGAAGATGAAATGAATTTAAGTAACTTGTGTGATGCTTGGACTTCATTTTGCTCAGATTTAGACACCGTTTAGGACACCCTAAAACTGACTTTCATTGATGTTAGCTGCTCTCAGGGTTCCACTGTGACTTAGCTAATATGCTAATAAGCTAATAAGTTAGACTGCTTAAGCTAGTAGGCAAACTATAACAGATAAGGAAAAAACTTCGCTGATTGACTGAGCCGGCAATGGGCTTAGCTCATAATTTACCCAAGGAGGAGGAAAAAAAATCAAGGATGGCTCCTGAGTACTATTAGGTTTTTTTTTGAGAAATACATCCTCAGGTGAAACGTGTATTTTTATTTTATCATTCTGAAAAGGAGGTTTCTCCTTGTGCCTTCCCCAAAAGAAATGGTCAGGAAAATTTAGTGCCCTTTTAGACATATTTGTATATTTTCTAATTTGATTTGAAGCATACATTTTACGTTTTTTTTCCCCAACCCAAACCAGCCTATGATTTGGGAAATTGACTTTTTAAAAGTCATGTAGAAATGATTCTAAGTCATGCCACTGCTATAAAATAGTTTTATTTTATATCTTTCAGTCCAGATTTTGCTCCCCTTAAGGAATCTTTCCTTATATTACTAATTTATGTTTCACAAACTTTGGAAACAGAAGGAAGGGGAAAATTCCTGGGTGTTTCATAGCTCACTGTTTTTTGCATTTTAGACTTATCTTCATGACTCAAGTGTGATCTATGGCAAGTTTTATACCTTTTCTGTGCATATATGACTGCCTGTATACTTTTCCTCAAATTGTCATAACTGAAGCTTATAACTGATAAAGAAATTTGAGAGACTTGGATAGTGTTTTGGATAAGCTAAGTCACTAATTGATAAAATTATGGGTCATTAAGTTGCTGGGGAAGGGAGAAAAATAAAAGAAAAGAATCCGGGGCATCAGGACTGTCCCTATAAAATAGACTCAGATGTGACTCCCAACAGACTTTTATCCAAACAGATTTTACAAACTTTTTATGAGGAAGCTTCTGTGAGTTCCAAATGAGGTGTCCTACCTGTGGAGAAAAATGTATGCCTTAAAGCTGAGAAGTTTAATATGTTATTTTTCCAGAGTATCATTGATATAAATTGCCTTCTGTGAAATTATATAGATTAAATAACCAATCAGTAAGTGCAATACCTTTACAGAGGGTAAAAATGAAGAAGATTTTTATTTAGACCACCTTCTTTCTGGAAGTCTTGAGATGCCTTCTTTTACAAAATACACAGATCAGGAGGGCCTTTCTTTTTTAAAGTCCATACTGAAAACATATTTTCTGATTGTTAAATTGTATGGAATTCACCCTACTGCAAGAGTCAGAAGGACCAAATTCACCAGGCTAGGAATTTCATGTATTTTATTGCCCTGCCCTCTTCCAGTGCAATGGAATTTGCAGAAAACTGATGCCTTAAGAGGTGGAATGATAACACCTCCTTTGCCCCATCTCTCACTTGGAAATATTTTGCTCTGACTTTTACAATTTTAATGAATTTTTCAGTTAATAATACATGACAGGAAAAAATCAATTTATTCATTCCATAAAATGATTTGTATCCTAAACTGCTGCTCCATCTGGCTCCCTTCAAATTATGGGGCCTGATGGTATTTATCCAAGAATACTAAATGAGCTGGCTGATGCCATCTCAAGGTCTCTCTTAAAGATTTATGTGTCTTCTTGAGAATCCAGAGAGATCCCATCTGACTGAAAGATGGCTAATGTTGTCTGGATTTCCAAAGGTCAAGAACTACAGACTTCAGTGCTTGGTAAGGTTATGGAGATTATCCTAGAAGATATTGAAAAACACCTGAAGGACAATGAAGTCATTGGTCACACCCGGCATGGCCTCATGAGGGGAAAGTCCTGTTTGTAAAAACTGATTTCCTTTTGTGACAGGATGACCCATTCAGCTGATCAAGGAAAGCCACCTCATGCAATCTTTTTGGATTTCAGTAAAGCTTTTGGTACTGTGTCTCACAGGATCTCCTGGACAAAGTGTCCAGCACACAACTGGATAAATGCATCATGTGGTGGATGAGCACCTGGCTCATGTGTGGGGTTAAGGTTGGGTATCCCACAAAGCTGCTCACTCATTCCCTTTGCTCCTGGTGGGATGGAGAGGAGGATCAAAATAAAAGGCAAAAACCATGTGTTGAGACAATAGTGTACTAACTGAAGTGAAATAAAGTATAGTCACCATCACAAGAAAATCAAAAGCATCATCAAAAGCAAAGAAAGATGAATGATACAATTGCTCTCCATTCACAGGCCAATGCCCAGCTCCATGCAGAAATCCACAGCTCCTGCCAATTCCCCACAGTCTATATACATACACATGCTTTGGAATCTCTCTTTGGCCAGTTCAGGTCAGCTACTCCCCAGCTTCTTGTGTCTGCTTGTTTGCAGGGCATGGAACACTAAACAGTCCTTGATTTAGAGTAAGGAGTGCTTGTCAACAACTAAAATATCAGTGCGTTATCAACATTATTCTCACGATGAACCCTAAACACAGGACTGTACCTTCTACTGGAAAAAAAATTAACTATCCTAACCAAAACCAGGAGAAGTGGAAAATAATGCAAGATTTTATTTTCCCAGTGAGGATAAGATTTTACTCTTGCCTTCACTTTCTATACTATGAAAATAAAAGTAATGGATGAAATATCTGCATTATGAGAGGTTTGAACTGTCTAGAGTTTGTGGAAGAGGTGTTTACAGAGATCCCTCTCCTAGCAGGCAGGGTTAAAGGTGGTCATGACTGTACATGTAGCAACATTAATTGTCCTTAATTCTCAGCAATTTCTCAAGTGTTCTGCCCCAATGTTGGCCTCTGGAAAGCTGGTATAAAATGCCCCTACCCTCTCTTTTCAGTATTTTAGTTTCATAGAACACTGCTTCTTTCCTCTGCTGTCTTGCAATGTTTGTTTAATATCTTAGTTTGTTCAGTGTCAAGCTTTATCAGGATGGGAATCCCACTCAATCTCTCACAGTGATAACAACTAAGAATTCCTATTATCATGAATTTATTTAGTTTTATTTATATGCTATGAGATATTTGTTATTTTTCCCTGTTTAAGTTCTCAGATTTATTTACTGGCATAGCTCAAAAATGCTGTTTTCAAAATAGCAAAGGCAGTTCCAGAAAACAAAAAAAAACCCCTCCCAAGCTCCATCAAAATACATTCAAACCAAAATAAACTTTTTTTTTTATTTTTATTTTTATTTGGGCAGTGCATGTAAGCCCCATGTTTTCATAAAACTTTTACATTTGACATTTTTCAGGGACTGCATTATCTTTCTATACTCACTGCCTTGTCTTTCAGAACAACAAAAGAAGGAGACAGAATTTTTACTTCATTTCTGTAGCTTGCAAAAAACTACCTTGGGGGTGAAAGTATATCCAGGTGATACCAGGGAAGTGCTAGGAGCAGCAGTTTCAGGGGACCTGGGTCAGAAGAAAATATTATGTTAATCTTTTGTAGGTTTTTTGTAGCTGCTCAAACACTTTAGGCATGTTGAAAAAGAAGTAGGAGTTGTTGGCTCTAATCTAACCAAAGGCAAAAGATGGAGTGTATTTTTAGAGTTCAGATTAGAAAGTTGTTTCTCATACCACACTTTAGCTTCAGGGCACGGTAATGGTCCCCCTGGGTTTTCCATCACAACAGGCATTTGGCCTGCAGATAAGAAAAAAGACCCTCCAAGATGTGATTGACTTTTTCAGAAAACGCAGAAAATAATCACTCTTTGGCTGTGTTTTCTTCACAGATGGAGGAGCTCCACCACCCTGGAGCTCTGGGGTGAGTTCAGCTGCATTGCAAGGAGCTCAGCAGGGATTTTGCAGGCTCTTTTCTTTTGGGAAAGCAAATACTCTTCCCTCTCACAGGTGGACACTTCTTCAGCAGGATGAAAAGAAGTCAGAATCTAATGTCACAACTACTACTGCAGTCAGAAAACACTTCCAAGTGCTTCCATGTGCTCTCAGGGACCAAATATTAAGTGACAGAAGTAGGTGTTGAGCTGCCTACAATGATTGAGGATTATGAGACAGAGAAATGTAAATTAAATCCTTTGCTGTGACATATGAATAGCTGTAAATTTGCATCTCAGATGATTTAATGTTATTTTTAATGAAATATTGCTGTACCAACAAGGAGTTAAACTGTGCTTGAATTATCAACGCATGTTCATAGAAATGTTGCTGCATTATAAAAGAATGAAAAATTCTAGAAATATTTTTTTTGAAAGGTATCCATCCAAAAAAATCTCTTTTCTTGGAATCTTTTTCCTTTGAGGAAAAATGAGGTTGCTATTGGATCCACAATACTCACTTTGATCTAAAATGAGGAGGAAAATAAGAATATGATTTCACTAAGTGCCTTTAAATATATCAGCCAAAAAAATTTACTTAATTCTATTTACTACTAAAAAAGAAATAAGGATAAAGAAGAAAGCAGTAAATTTCAGTGACTTTCTACTGTTGTAAGCAGGTAATATAAAAATGTATCTTTATTTGAAGGTTTTCAGGGGAAGTTATGGAAAGATTTCCAGAAAAGCTGACCCCTCCCAGGGCTGAGTACATCTTTATAGGTTTTAGGAAATTAGAATAATTGATAAAAAACACCATTTTGTTTGTATGTCCTTACAAATGGTGATTCAAGCCCTCCCCAGGTCAAGCCCCTTCTCTGGAGTGTTCCCCTTGGTACTGGCTGTACTCTGTCCATGAAAATGTATCTCAAAGAGTTGTTCTCAACTTTGGTAGCCATGAAGAGCCAAGATAGCACTGGGGCCTTGTATCAACCAGGCTTGGAACTTGGAATTTGTTTTGTCTTCCTGCCTAGGAAAAGGCCATGGAAAATTATTGGGAAAACCAGCCACTAATACAATAGGCTGCAGAGTTACAAATATATGTGAAGAATACAGAAAACATATAAAAGAAAAAAGGCAAGAACCAAACTGCATCACTAATAGACAAATTGTTCCATCAAACTCTGTTATAACTTTGCAATTTCCATATTGTGAGGGGGTAGCTCATGGCAGAGATGAGAAAGATGGCAGCAGCAGAAAAAGCAAGAGAAGTCAGAGATCAGAGCTGAACTCCTGCTCTTAAAGAGGGTTCTTATGACCAGAAGAATTAGGCTCTGCAAATGACATGAGGAGCTCCAGATTTACTCTTTCTTACTGGCTGCAGTGAAAAGTTTGCTTCTGTTTTGCAGATCAGAGTCTGTCTTGGCAGATATCACCTCTCTGTTGCCCTTTGCAAGATCTGTAGGTCCTCCACTATGCACAAGACAATGATGTTGTTCTGCATCTGAATCTGACAAAACATTTTGCTGATCACTATCAATTGAATATTTAGAGGACTTGTAACATTAGAGTTTTTGTCAGAAGTGTTACTGTGACTGATACATAATACTTTCAGGATGTCCCAGTGGAATATTTAGCCTTTTCTGGTTTACCTAACAGGTGAGCTCCATGATCTAACTATTTCTCAATGAGAAAAAGGTCCTCAAAGACAGCAGAAAACAGGAGGGACTCACATGAGTATCTAAGTTACTGCTGTTGTAAATCAGAGTGCAGAAACTAGAGGGTTGGAAAGTGTCCAGGAAGTCTTAAATACTGCATCCCGAGAAAAGAGAAAAAAAGGAAAAGTGAAACCTGTCAGTTTTACAAGTATTTACACCTATTAAGTGTCTCCTGCTCCTTTGCTCCTCCGTCCACCATTTCCTGGTGGGCCTGGCACTCAAACTGAACTGTTTTGTGAATACCCAGGTGGCCTCATCCTCATGTGCCTCCAGACTAATTTTGAAGAAAAGACACTGTGGTGCTTTTGGGTAGATATTGTTCATGTCTTTGTATTTGAATAGAAATACAAATTATTTGCTTCTTTATGCAAGTTTTTAATAAGGAAGAAAATAATACAAAGATAAATTAATTTAGTCAATGAAAAAATAAATTCCTGTAAACAAACAAACAAACAAAAACATCAAACCAAAACCCAAACCAAAAATCAAAACAAAATAAAGCAAAACAAAACAAAACCCCAACAAAATAAAACTACCTTGGCACTGGATTTATAAAAATGGTTAACTGCTGCAGAAGTGACTGCTGGTCAAAAAGAACCCTGTAGTATAAAGTCAGAGCTATACAATTGCCTTTGAAGAGTCTGTATATTATGTATTCTTCCTCAAGAGCCTGAAGTTCCAAGGAGACTCAGGTAATTCAGATTCAAAGAACTTTTAGTTCTGGACTCTGAATAACTTGACCTTATGTCTTATTGAACTTAGTGGTGACTTACTAAAGCAGATTTGAAATAGCAAACAGCTATACAAAGCATTTTTGACAACTGTCTTTCTGCAAAGGAAATTCATCAGGGATTTCTGTGTGGGTTTTGTTTTGTGTTTTGTTTGTTTGCCTGGGTTTTTTTTTTATGGGGAAGGTAAGGTTTATTTCACTGTAAGAGTGACTTGATAAGGAGGTAACTTCAAACACTGAGTGCCCATCAAATCACTTTAACAGTGAATGCTGTCAAAATGACTCTTCAGAAATTCCTCAGTGTTGAAAATCTCATCCTTAGAGTCCATTTTTCCTGTCAGTACTGGAAACAAAATTTCTTGTTAACATGTGTACATTAAGTATTCAGCCCTAACACTCCGTTTTTTTGGAAACATCACTTTGCATCTGACTTTCCTGTAACCTCATTCACCATTCTTCAGTGCATGTTTGACATCATTCATATTTCATTATGACCAGCTCTTTAAATTCTGATACAGAATACTTCTTAAAAATGTCCTTTTGTGTGATGGTTATCAAGTTTGGGAATCATCATTAATTTACTGTAATTTAATTCATTAAGATGAATGATATATACTTTTTTTGGTAAATGACAGTGAAATATGTAGTCTTTACCCAGGCATTAGTATTTCTCTGGTGTCATTATATCTTTTAATACATATCATATTTATATTCCTATTTATTTTCCCTGGAAATAAATGGTACTGGATATGCTTGCTTTTAGTTCAGTGCTTATTTGACTAAGTTGCACTAGAATCTCTTCTGTCAGATTTTTTAGCTCTTCAGAGTCAAATTGTGTTTGGAAATGATATGTTCGGAGACACAAATAAGTTTCATTAGATTCTGACAGATACAAAGGTAAATGCACAAAAAAGAGTTGCAATGTTCATATGGAAAAAAATTTCCAAGGTTACAATGGGCATTATAATCAGTTTCTTTTCTACATCATGAGCTTCATGTTGCAAGAAAGGTTTGTAATATTTCCCTCATCCTGCCCAAAACCAAGGAGTGCCGACTGTAGCTCTCTTGTTTTACTTCTTAGCCCACACTATCAAATTTTGTGCGCTGGGCTAGAGATAGTATTTTTCAGTCCAATTACTTGTGCCACAGCAGCATTACAGACACTCAAGAACTCGCCATGAAGTACCTGAGTAATTTCATTTTCTGCCTTCATTTTACCCTGACTCTTCTTTTGTCTAGAAAGGACTTGGTCACATCCTCTTTCTGTTGTGTTAACAGTAGCCACTGTTGCTACTTTTCATTAATGTCAACACTAATTTGAGAACAGTATGTCAGCAAGTCTAAGTTTCCCCTGTCAATCAACACCTGAGGTATTAAAAACATTGGCAAGGGAAATATGAGCAGAAGACAATCCTAGACAGGAAACTTGGTATAACATTTAGTTAGAAAGAAATTCAGCCTACAATAATAATACTAAGCTGCTGACCGAGGACTTCATCACTACAGGTAAAAGTGAATGAAGGCACTCCCTGTTTGAAGATTGTACCTGTCTCAAGAGGGGAAAGGCAAGCAAAAGACTGAAAAGTTGAAATGAGACAGTGAGGTAGGGAGAAAGAAAACCTAGAAGTTCTTGCAATGGAGGCAGGGATGAAAGACACAGTGGCTTTCTGCAGGAAGAAATATAAGGAGCATCCCTATTCTCCAGCCTTTAACACGTGCTCATAACATTCAGGGATTTGAGCTCTTGACTTCTGGCATCAGCTCAAGTGTATAATTTTCAGTACACAAAATTAGTTGTAATGAGGAGTGGTATTTTCAGAATATTGACTAGCAGATGACCCAACCAGAGTAGGTTCAGATGTAATTTTTATAGTACCTTCAAGTTATCTATCTCTGCCACCTGCATGAGTGTCACACTTGTCTTTCCACCTTCCCTCTGCTGTGCTGCTTCCCAGTGTTTAGAAAGCCAAGGCCATTAGGCGGTACAAAATTGGGGGAACACTAGTGCAGCACATGATCTGTGATCCAAACTACCTCTCTAACAGTAGTGCAGAGGCAAGGAAAGACAGAAGAGGAGTACCCTGCTTTCAATGGCTTTCAGTGACTGCCTGATGCAATTGCAAACCTGCACCCTCAGTGACTTATACTGACTTTATTCAAAGTACCTTCTTCTGAGCAGGGTTTGCAAAGTGATCATAAGATTCTACCAGCTTCTGACTCTGTAATGGCCAGCACCAGTAAAATGACTGTGTAAAGTAGAAAGCAGAGAAGAATCTGGCTTTTTGCTTCCAGATTCACTAACTGTATGGTTTTTCTTACTTTCCTTTTCACCTCCTCCCCCATAGCTGTCAACTGCTAAAATGATTTAAAACATTTAAAGAATCAAACTCAATCATTTTTCTGAGGGCTCACAATCGAAAAAGATCTTGTCCTGCAGACAACCTTTTATAATGAGATTCTGCAAAAGGCTATAACATTAGCGCTGATGCAATAGTAATACAAGGAGAATGTCCTTGAAAGCATCTGTTTCTGTATGTGGAATATAAATGCAGCAACATTCTGAACTTCTATGGTAGGAATACCTAAGAAGAAACTCATTAACCAGAAAATAATTTGGATTTTGGACTGGTACTCAGAGAAAGGTGAAGGATCCTGAACTGCCCTACAGACTTGTATCTTGCAGGAAAAATAATGTGTAATTGTACCTGGTATAAAATACAATAAATTAATTTAAACAGAGATTGCACAGATTGTACAGAGAGCTTGAATTAATTTAATTTAAAGATAAATCAGCATTTCTAGCATGCAAGTTTAATAATCTTTTCCTGACGGATATGGGATATCATCAGTCGTTCTCAGAGAACTCTTCTCCATTTCCCTCGAAAGGCTGCTTACAACTGTTCTCTGGAATCTCTGACACTGAGCAATGATGTGGGGCATGGTGCCAAACTCAATAGTATTACAAAACTCCTTTCCTGGTGAGCTATGTCTCAGCCAGCAAATGGAACAATGTGAAGGCTTTTCCTCTGGACCACACCCGATCTTCAGGCAGCTTTCTTTCCAGATCAGTATAGTTTCACGCAAAGTTGTTACTGGGACTGCTCTCTGTCCTGTGCTATATCACAGTCTGTACTTGGGATCTGTTTCATCCACAGCTGAAACATCTTCAGGGCTGTACAATTGTTCCCACTATACTGTAGAACTGCCCACTGCCTGAAACAGTGCCAACCAAAAGGCACAGCATGGAAGTCCAGCTCACACATGATTTTCTCAGTAGTAATCTTCTTCAACCTGTAATGAGAGCTGTAAACATCAGGAGTCATCTGGAACCCCTACTTTACAACTCGGTAGAAAAATGAGCCCTTCAATACTTTGCACTAAGCTGAATCATTCCGTCGGTAAGAGTGCCACCTACTGAATCACCAATCCCTACAGGAACTTTTTTCTCCCCTATTGCACTGGCCACGATTCTCTCAGCTTTGGAAGTTATTTGAGCATGTGTTTAAGGTTTTCTTAAAGCTAAGCACTCTTTTCAGGACCTTTTAAGGACCCTTTCATAAGTAGAGAACATCTTTCAAACTGAAAATCAAGATTCAGAACTACAAATTTGTATCCCAAAGTTTCATTGCTCCTAGCTATAATTTTATTACGTCAAAGTGGCTTATCAATAATTCAGTTGTTCCATTAGTTTTGTGTTAAGATGTTAATAGAGTTAACTGAGTTAATACATGCATAATTTATCAGTCTATAAACTAAATAGTTTAAAATGCAATATTCAGACTTACTGTGGTAATGGCTTATAAAATGGGCTGTCTGCAATAGCTTAAAAATATACTGCCTGCATTTGCTCTGGAGAAGCTGGAATATGGAGTTGCTATAAAGCAGCAGAGAGAAGAAAATACCACACCCAGGGGCTCTAGACAAAAAGGGGGACTGTTGAAGTCAGGCTGTAAGGTACTGGTTGGAAGGGTGCGCTTGGAAAATGCAGATAGAGTACTATATCATAACCTTGCTGTTGCACTACACTATTTTCAGTTTAATCTTTTGCCCCACTTTATTTTTAGAAGGAAATCATAGTTACATAGCTGAGCTATGAATTCCTTTTAATCTGAGGGAAGCCCTAGCTAAAACCCAAAATGACCATAAATTCTGCCTGCAATGCAGAATGCACCTCCTGCTCGGTGGTTTTGCATCTCATTGCACCATGGCTATAGAGGAAACGAATGATACCTATGAAACACACCTATATCTTACACTAAGATAATTAAATTAGGTGTGAGGTGCTGGGGATAAATAATTCTGAAACTTGAGTGGTCATTGATTTCAAAACCTGCGGTAAGAGTTTAAGCACACATATTTTCTTTTGAAAAAGCATGATCATGAAGTTTAAAGGTAACTTTGAATTTGATTATTTTTTAGGCTTAAAATTTTTCTGTCATATATTCTGTAACTTCTTTATTCTATTTTCATAGTTCAGATAGTGATCCTAGTTACTGAAACCAAAAGATGGGGGGGAAAAGACATTTAATATTCTTAAAAAGTTGCATTCAAATTTAATAAAAAATGCAGGCTGATGTTTTAAAGACATGAAAGACATTTTTATGTAGTGATAGGAACAATAATGTATATACCCTCAATTTTTTTGTGGTTTAGTCCTAGTGGAGTCTCCAGCAGCCTTCTTTTTCTCTATCTCTTTAATTCTTGGGGTTTTTTTTCTTTTTGTATTTCTGAATTAAGCCTAATCTAACTTTCAAGTAAACAAATGAGGTGCATATTTTGTGGCCTGACAATACTAACTAGAAGCCATTGTCTAACACAGACAAAATGAACATTCTTTCTCTCTTTCTTGCTAATTTTAGTTCTTCTTGTTAGTTCAACAGGGGAAGAAATATATGAGACAAATGCCACAGTATAAATACTTAGTTATTTACTGTGACTTGCAATAATGTCAGCTGTAAATGGGTTTTGAAATCAGCAAGAAGCTTTACAGGGGAGGTTTAAAATGAAGGTATCTGTGGTTCAGATACATAACTCTTTCAGTCACAAATACACATTTAATCATGGCATATTAAAACACCTAACCTAGTTGGTTGTGTTTGATTTTTACAAAGTTGGGTGACAAGGAACCAGCCACAGGGAGGCTGGGGAGACTGGACTTTAACCACAATTATACCATTGGTGATCCATCTGGAAATCTCAGCAGCACTTGTCTGTGTCAGTAATCACATAAGTATTGTTGGCACAAGCCCCTCAATGTCTTAGCTTAAAATCACATTTTCAGTTGTGCATCGGTCAATTTTAAGGCAAAAATACTCTACAGAGTCACCTTAAAAATAATGAGAATAACCACAAGTGACTATTCCACCTGATTTTTCACTTTGCTGCTAGTAGTTGTTTTCATCCCTCATCCTACTCAGGGCCAGTGGAGACAGAACCCAGAGCAGCTGCACCTTTGGAACAGACTGACTGAAGGGCTCCTGCTGCCTTATTTCTGCATAATGAAATGGAGCACCAGTTATTTATTTGTAGTGAAAGACAGTTCAAAAAGTTAGCCATCAAAGCAACCTAGCATCACCCAGATACAGTTTAATTCTTTTCTTTATGTTCTGATATGAAAACTACACTCCATTTTTTGGTTATGTCTCAGAACAGAGTTTGGAAATTATCAGCTGGCCAAACATAAAACCTCTTCCATGAATGAAACTAAAGGGAGAAATAGGTCATACTTACAAGTATCAATAAAGTATCAGGTTTTTTTCTTCTGACCTATTCTGTGTTAAGTAACTGTAAGTTGTTCTATTTTTTTTTTATTTGATAATGTTGTGACACAAGAATATATCTGGGCAAGATAGTGTTTCAGGCAAGATAAGTTATCTAAAAACCATAGAAAGCCAATGTCTGCTGTCCTTGTACCCTTATGAGAGTAAAGGAATATATAGAAAGAGCAGGATGTGTATGCCATTCCTTCAATTAAAAAAAAAAAATTGATGCATGTTGGAAGTCCTAGTACTGGTGTTTTATATTAACTGATGCATCTGTTCAAAGCTACAGCTCGCACTGAAGTCACCATAACCTAAGGGAGAACATAAGTTTCCTTTATTCTTGTCCTTCACAAACAGCTCACGTTGTTTCCTATTTAAGTGTGGCATCCAGTTGCCTTGTTAAAGATATTTCTGAGAGGATTTTGGCAGCTGCAGGTTCTTTCAGTACTTTGAAAGAATGGCAGCAGTTTTAGAATTTTACCAGAGACACTGGATTTAGTGCTGGCTTTGCTCAAGGATGGGGGGAAACAATTTGCAGAATTTGCAGATCTTTGTCTTTTATTCACCTGTAATTTTAGAAATGTGATTTTATGGTGTTTTAAACCATTTTAAGCCACAGAGAGTTTGATATTTACTGTTATGCTATATTGTCAAACTATAGAGACACCAAGTTATATATATATTGATTTTAAAACTTAAAATATCCTTCTGCCATACAAGAATTGTTTTCCTTTCTAGAACCTTGTAGCCACTTAGAATGGAAATCAGGCTTTGCACTGGCAATCACACAGGTAATAAAATGAACCAGTAAAGTGACAGCTTTTAGCATCTTAATTGCTGTCATCAGTAGTGGTGGTTCAAGGATATAAGCCTACAGTAAGTATTCAGGGGAAAAAAAAGTGATACTCAGAGCAGACTAACTTCACAACAAGCATAGAATCATAGATTTACAGGATGGTTGAGACTGGAAGGGACCTTTAAAGGGTATTTAGTCCAAATTCCCTGTCATAATCAGGGAATAGATCAGGTTTCTCAGAGCTGCAACCAAACTGATCTTGAATGTTTCCAGGGATGGGGCACCTACCATTTTTCTGGACAGCCTACTGCAGGAGTTCAGCAATATCTATCTTATATCTAGTCTGAATCTAGGCTCATTCAGTTTAAAACCACTACCCATTATCCTATTGTTTCATGTCCTGTTAAAAAGTCTGCCCACTTGTTAAAAGCATCCTTTCGGTTCTGGGAAATTGCAGCAAGTCTCTTTGGAGCCTTCTATTCTCTGGGCTGGACAACCCCAGTGCTCTCTCCATTTCCTCATAGAGAGGTTCTCCAGACCTCTCATCACTTTTGCAGCTCACCTCTGGACTGACTCCATCAGATCCATGTCCTTCCTGTGCAGGGACCCCAGAGCTGGAAGCAGGGTTCCAGGTGGGCTCTCACCAGAGCAGAGCAGAAGGGCAGAATCCCCTCCCTCCCCTGCTGCCCACGCTGCTTTGGATGCAGCCCAGGACACGTTTGGCTCTCTGGGCTGTGAGTGCCCATGGCTGGGTCATGTCCAGCCTCACACCCACCAGCACACCCAAAGACTGCTCGCAGGGCTGCTGTCCTTCTGTTCATCTCCAGCCTGTGACAATACTGAGGTTCACCCTAATTTACATACAATACCTTGAGCTTGGTCTTACTAAATCTCATAACATTCCCATAAGAATACCTCTGGAGCTTAAGTCCCTCAGGATAGCATAATGCCCTTCAGTCATCATACTTAGTAATAAATTATTGAAAATGAACACTTTATTCGTGATGTTTAGAACCTGGTTTTCCCCACTAAAATTTTTATTTGAAACATCAATGTAACAAAAAGAAAAAAAAAAGTCAAACCAAACCAGACCAAATTTAAAAAAGAGACAAAACCTAAAAAACAAGAAACCAACCACATAAGCAAAAATCTCTGTAATGAAATAAAAGAGTGAGAAGTAAACTTCATTTTGACTCCCTCTCTATGTCTATGCTCATGTTTCATCTAGTGTATAGAAAATATTTCATCCTTTTGCTGTTCCTAAACTAAAATGTTTTCTAGGCAATGATTAAAAAACAGGATTTCCATCACTGTTTATGGCAACCTAAAGTTTGTGTTTTACAGTGGCAATACCAAAGTGCTGTTTCTATGGCTAAATCTGGCTTGTGCAAAGGAAATCTTTTGAAACCAAATTTGGGAAGGAATATGTCAAGCTGCCCCTTAATACTGTTTTATATAGTATAATATATAAAAAACTTTTATAAAGTTTTCCTGGCTTCTTATTCATATGAATTATTTCAAATGCAATTAGGTTACCATTGCACATAAATTCAACTTCTCTTGTCACAAGCACCATGCTCTCATTTGGCAATGAATATTTAGATGTTTTGGGCTGTACTTTAGTCAGCATTTATACCTTCTGAGCTGTCCACATGAGATAATTTGAAGAGGTTCATATCACTTCAAAACACATTTTTTCAGAAATTTGACATTTGGCATTTGGGTAAAGTTCTTCATTTACCTCAGTGACTCCTTGCCCTTACACATGAAACACTGTAAATCTATGCATTTTAGGAATTAGTTTGCCACCACTAAGTTTTTTCCTTTTCAAGAAAATTTTATTGCAACAACTTTATTTTGTCCATTTATGTAATTTAAGTCATTTATTGATAAGAGTTTTCTGTTATATGGTTAATATTTTTATCTATTAGAAACCTCACTTTCCCCTGATTCAGTCAGACGTTTCAAAAAATACTGCTGAATTTGGACAGTCTGTTTCCTATTTCTGTGTCAGTCATGTTATACTAACCTTAAATGTAACAGTCCCAAGAGAGGATCTTTATAAAACAAAATTACTGAAAAGTATTGCCATAGATAGCAGACATGTTGACTTGGATATTTAATATTTTTTTATCTATGTCAGGTAGAAATGATACAAAAGTAATATATTTTATTCAACATAAATTAGAGTAATACAATTATAATGGCATTCATTTTAGACATACCAAATGGGCAAGGGCAAACATACGGAGCCTGAGTATGAAGTAGAGGAGAAGGGAACCCTGACTCAATTACTGAAAAGTGTATATTATAGAGAACATAGAGATTTTCCTGGACTCGTCAAAGAGTCAGTATCCTTCAAAAGGTTTCTCAAGAATGTCTAGGCTGTGATACATCTGCTGTCTTAGGCTTCTGTGCTACATCCAATATTCCTTGTCACCTTGTGTTGCTTTTGGAGCCCACAATTGCACAATATTCCATTCAGAATTGCAGCTTATGACAAATGCTGAGACATTCTTGACTTCCATCAATCATCTTATTCAGAAAAGCATTTGAAGAGCCACCTTTAATTGAACTTTTAGAGAATAAAATCATTAAGATTCATGTATCCACAAGTTTTAATCCAATTTGGAATGCTGACCTTCATTCATTCAGTTGGTAGGATTTCTCATCTTTGAGTGTGCTTGATCACGAAGACTGCTCTTGACTCTAACTTGGAGAAAAGTCATGCAAACTCTTTTTACTGCAACTTTCTAAATAGTCATAAAGTCTAAGCAAATTATTCCAGTGGGGAATCTTGCTTAGACTATATATGCCAAGACTTTCTAAGTCTTCATTCAGGCTTAGTTTGGGGTTTTGAGTCAAACCCTGATCAGCACTCAGGAGTTCACCAAGCCGGGCACTGTGATGCATCAGAACAGGAAACATCTCCACTGGCACTTCAAGTTTCCAGGATTACCTCAAAATCAAAAATTTGCTAGAGATGCCACTGAAGCTAGATATGGCACAAGGCATGCAAAACATCATGTGGAAATCTTGACAACATGACCACATCTTCAAAATTCATAGGACTCTGTTCAGAACCAGTCCAGCAACCCTCCTGATTTACTTTTGCTATTATTAAGATAAGATCAGAATCAGAATGTTGGCTTGATGATTATATTAATTATGGTGGAAAGAACTGCCTATAGTCTTGCTGAAGTGTGATGTGTGCTGTTCAAGCAGTGTCATTAACCTGGTTCAGGGAATTCCACAGCTCTTCACACAAAGCAATTTTGTAGTAACAGTTACGTTATCAGTCACATAATTTATTTCATCATTAAACACAGAGGTAGCAGCTGTAGTGGTGGTTCAAGCCCAAAAAGCTACATATCCCCTGAGGAATTTGTGGGGGCCGAGAAAGTGAGGCCCCTCCGAAGGTAGTTAGGTTTGGCCTTGGAAAGGGAGTCGAACTCCCCCCTCCCATCCCTCAGTTAACAATGGTACCTTGTGTCTCACTCTGTCCTCCCTTACTCCTTCCCGACTAGGCCCTGACCCTCTGAGCCTTCCCTGTTCCTCCCCTGAACCGTTATGAGAGAAGTTGTAAACCTCAGAATAAAAGTCTGAAATTTGGACTCTCCGGGGTCTTTTTGCCCCTCAACCGCAGAGTAGACCATGCTGTCTTGTGTCTGATTTTGGCTTCTGGGCAAGGGAACACTCTCTCTCTCAGCAGCTCTCCAGCTTTTGGGACAGTGGCCACCATCCCAGGGAAGCCCGTGGCTTGCGGCAAGGGGAAAAGAAGTCCTCGGCTGAAGTTGACTTAACAAAAAGGAAATTTTCAGAACAAGCCGCCCAGCCACCGGCCGTCCCTGTGGTCAACTGCCCGGCCCTCGCCACTGGCCACAGCAGCTACCCAGAGTAAAGCAGTACAAACTCAAATAATCTGCCAATTTCTAAAACTAACTCTTTTATTAAGCTTATAAAAGCTAGGAAGTAGACAACAAATACTAGAGCCAATATAACTCTCAGGCAATTCTTATGGCCTTTTATTCTCACCAAAAGGTATTACAACTGGATATTCTAATTTATAGAAATAGCTGTTTCTGGAAACAAGTAATCATACCAGTTAATAAATTTTTAACAGAGATTTATACATCAATTTCAGAAGCACTTAAATCAAAGAATCTTAGAAGAGAAAGGTTATTTTAGTGTAATACTACCCTCTGGTCATAAACTAGGGGTCAGTATTTATCACCTAAGGTTCTTTTCTCCATCAGTGCTCTACATATCTGATTCTGTGGATGTTTGAATGGGTGCAAACCAAAACAATCTTATTGAAAATTGTGAAAACATGTAGTAAGAAAATAAAGCAGAGAATCAGGTCTTTCTAGAAGTCTATCTACTGCTGTCTCATTGCCAAATTCCTTTTTACCTTCACTGTGACTCCTAATAAATGTCTTAGTCTTTTTCTCTTGACTCCAAAGTCCCTTTTTCTAAATGCCAAGCAGTCTCAAATGATTCCAAGAAATAACATCATTCACTGTCACCTTGTCTTCTAGTAATTTTTAAGGCCAGTTAAAAAAAGAACTTCTAGGTGATTTTGGTTTTTACTGTTTTTACTGTTGTTTGTTTGTTTTTAATGCTTACAAAATGGTCTTATGCCTACACACTGCAATAATAATAGGCTTCAAAAACCTTTAAGAACAGACTTTCATAGCCTTCATTGCCTAATTCTCCCTAACTTTTTCTTCACCTCATCAGAAAATCATAAGTGCTACTTTGCTTCAAAAGTCTAAGACAAAGATCATGCTCTAGCCAACACCAGATTTTATAGCAGGATTTCAATTAAAACATCAGAATAAAAACAGCAATACCAAAATCATATATGGTGATGCACCTGATGTACCCTCTAAGAATACTATAGAACTAGAATGTTCTGTCTTTGCTCAAATATCCGTTTATCTCTCTTTGCAAACTCATGGCATATAATTTTAACTGTCTCTGGGCCAAATAAAAAAATCTAAGTGAGAAAAACAAGCATGCACTAAGCTTAAAGCCTTGAGCTAAATCCATAGCATTTCTAACTCCCTGTAGCAACTCCTCTATAATCACTTTTCTGAACAAACTTGTCTGATTTGTAACCTCCTTGAGCTGATGTTAAGGCTTAATAGCTGCCCTAATAGTCTAATCCTCCATCACAAGTCAGCTGCTTTGTTCAAGGTTCCTTGCAGCAAAAAAATAGTTTCTTGGGTCCTGTGAGTTTTTCATTATTCAGCTGGCACTGCTTCTTTGTTTGGAAAGGGAGCATAATAGGCATGAGGTGCCTCTTCTGCAGTGGGAACAGTTAATGGATTCCAGCTCAACAGCTGTGAACGTATTGTGTCATAGTCCCTGTCTGCATCCTTCAGAGGTCGCATCATTAAATGATGCCCCAAAAGCAAGAATCCACATAAAGACTGAGCTGCAGTCATGAGAACTTAAACTGACAACATTTCCTGTTCCTAACCTTCAATGCCATGCAAATAAGTCTTTCAAAGTGGAAAAGCATCCACTTGCACTGTCTATATCACAACATTAAATATTTCATATCAGATATATTGTTCTCATTCCTCACAAGTATGTCTATAATAGAAATTTGAGGTATGTAGGGAATTTTACCAGACCCATAGATCTATTTTTAGCAAATTGAGTATTTATTTTTCTCAGTCTTTACTGTTAGTGTTTACTGATTTTTAACTATGTTTAATATTTCATTTATTTATTTATTTAGCGTAACAGGAAAGACTCCAAAAAGAATCTTGAACTGATAGCAGAATTTTTACAACATAAGAATATTTAGATTTGATAAATCAGCCTCAGTTGTTCATATATACACAATCTGTACTTGTAATACCACAGAGAAAATATGCCGCAGCACCTTAGCCAGCAGATGCACAAAAGAAATGAAAATCTTCTTAAACATATTCTAATTAAATAATTGTTAATTATTCTGAATTACTGCCCAGAATAGCAATAAAGTTAGCATCTAAGTTCAAATAAATTTTTTTAAACTTTGCTGTGTTCTTTACTCTTCAAGGTACCCCCCCAATTTTAGTGATACATCATGTTCACTAATTTAGAAGGTAAGCTCTTTTGAAAAGATGGGGGAAAAAGGGAAGAACATCCATCCCTCCTGCTACTTGCAAGAACAAAAGGATAACTATTCAGAGGAGTCATTCCAATGAGGAGCATCATATCCAGCATTTCCCAGCACAGCATGCTAGGGAATCACATTAGGCAGCATGAGCAAGTAGCTGGATGACACGTGCACCATGCCAGTCCTCTTTTTCATGTCCAATACATCAACTGTTTGCAGCAACATGACCACAGATTATTGGGTTTGACTTCTTTTGATGTTAAGAGGATGTAAGCCCCTGTTTAGGCAGAGTTCACTGGTGTAATAAACTGTCACTTAGACACAGGAAACTATTAAGAACTTGGTTGTCTTTCCAAACTTTAGGTTACTCTCTGGTACATACACCATCCATCCTTCACTTTAAGACAGACTGTAATTAAATTTTGAAGGAATGCATTGATCTATTTTTTTGGAAGAGGCTTTGGAAAATTTTACAGTAACTATGTAACCATTCAAAATCCTATTCTGTTCTTTCAGGGATGAAAGCAGCTTCCTGCAGCTGTTCAAAGGCAGTTGGTGCCATTGTAGTTTCTGATACAACAGGGAGTGCTGTCATGCCTAATGATTGTAATCCATGTTCCACTCAATCTACATCAACCAGTAAATTTGCAGAGTGAAGAACAGTGAGAGAAGTCATACTCACCCACTGGCTGCTCCTCCACAAGTTGCCCCTCCTGCTCATTGCCTGATACTGCCTGAAAACAAAGCAAAGAAAAATTATGACGTTTGCTCCCAGGTCATGTATCTGTATAGTGATGAATCAGACTAAGGAGAATAGAGCTCCACAGGGAATATTGTTTAGCTTATATCAGGTATCACCTAGAAACTTGTTTTTGCAAAAAATGTAATACCTCACGGCTTGCAATCTGGATTTAATCCCATTTAAGAAATAGAGGAAGTTAGCACCTACAAAGGAAAATAATGAAGCAAAAATATGGATCAGTGTCTACAGGTCATTTGTCTTTCCCTGAAGCACCAGTCTTTTGCTGCAGAAAAACAACATTTCTGAACAGAATTGTCTCTTGGTGCAAGAGATTGGTGTCAGAAAAAGTCTTTGTATATGGCAGAAAGAAACAAGAAGAGATGTGGAACATAAATGTGGAACAAAGCCTTTTGTTTATGTAATTTCAAGAATAGCATCCTTTCCCAGTCACCTTCAACACATGCTTAATTTCTTGTTTCAGTCCTAAAAAAATTATTTCTTTTAAAATAAATTAATCTGGACTACTAGATTATGTGAGAAAATCTTGCAATAAACACCCCTCCTCTTATTCTTTTCTTCTTCCTTTTCATTTTGACTCCTTTTCCTCATCTTTTTATCTTTAATCTCATGATAAGGGATAATACATATTTGATGCAATTTGACTTAGGTGGGATGATTTCTTTCCCAAGTACAAATCTGTATTCTCTGTGATTCTTTGTGCTATATGATGCTCTGCACATCTGTAGATTAAAAGACAATTTAAAGACAATTTAAGATTTTCTCAGTTATTTCCTCTCAATTTATGAGAACTAAGTAATGGTTACAGTCATTTGGTGGACAGAAAAAATGCACCAGAATGTCTTTGGAGGAAGTAGTCCACATTAGCCATTCCTGTGTCTGTATGTACTGGATTGCAAATGTTCTATTCCCAGAAAAGCCCCACACATGTGCCCGAGGCACTGTTTTCTGTGGAGTTATTATTGCATTCTGGATAACTGAGAACTTCTACTTAAGGCTTTTGCAATGTGGACACATGAAATGTTGAGACATCTGATAAGAGGCACTCACATTTATTTATTTGATGTGCGGTTTTCAAAATCTGAAGAAAACTTCACGTAATCCTCATTCAGCAGTGTTGTCAGGAAGATAACTGCCCAAAGACCTACAGTACAAAGAAGTGGTAACAGTTATCTTCTTCAGATATATTTTTTAATTCCAGATTTGCACTATTATTATTAATTATTACTATTACTATTATTATTATTATCAGTTATTGCTATTGTCATTATTACAATTGTGAGGCGTTCTAGCCCACATGAGTAATTGAAGCATTACTTCTTTTGATTGGTGAAACTGGTAAAACTCTAAACACTTGGAATTCATGAAGCATTTTCTCTCTTTCTTCTTTCCCCTCAAGGTATGTTGTCAGTGAAGGCCAGATGCAGAATTATAGATGGTTCTGAACACTTTTTGTGTCACTTCTATTTATGGTGTGCTTGGCCTTCCCCAAGGAAAGGCTTGAAGAAATTAATGAGCTTAAAGAAGATTAGAAACTAAATAAAGGTTAATAAGTTGAAATAAAAGGTAACATAAAAATTAATGTTATCCAGCCCCTGATGAAGGGTGTGTATGTGGATTTTATTGTGGTTTTGTTTTGTTTGGGGTTTTTGTTGGTCTTGTTAAAAAAGCTCCATGAAATAATATTGGAAACTACGTTATGGGATATTTCCATTTTCTAACTTCAGACAGGTGGCACATAGAAGCAAAGATGAACATTTAGATTCTCTCCAAAGGTACTGTCTTCTGCAGCTATTGTGCAAGTAGAGGTTGGAGAAAGAGCATTAATGCTTTTTGAATTGTTCTGAATTCAAATATGATTCTCAAAAATTTCAGAATATCATTAGAAATTATCAAAAACTCTCCCAAAACAACCAAAAAACGCCTCAAAACAAACCTGGAGGTCTCACAAAACTCTTAAAAGCTGTGGTTATGGGAGATCCCACTCTCCAAAAGAGATCTTGTCCTGGAGATGCTGCAGTTGCAATGGGTGAAATTATTTGAATTTTCTGGATGATTTTTTTGCCCAAATTTCAAATAGAGAAATGATTCAGGTGCTTAGGAATCACTGACTTTCAATGAATTGTAGGCTTTTATTGCTTAAGTCATCTAAAAGTATTGAGGTCTTTGGTATTTTACAGCTTCTCTGTAATTGTATTGATTTATATGTTTGGAAGCAATCTTTAAACTTTTGAAAGTAACTTTTCGACTTCAGAAATTCATGTCAGTATCTATGAACTATTCAGACTGATATTTTTTTTTTTCATTGACATACACTGGACTATTGGTTCTTCTCTTTCATTTTAATCCTCACTCAGATTGTCTAGAGAAACAAATAAAAATACAGGGAAAATACCTGCTAAAAATGAGGATATACTCCTCATGTATGCAGAGAATTAAATCTGGGGAGCACCACTCACTGCTGAAATTGAAATTTCAATTTATATTAGAAGCAGCCTTCATCATCTAGAAAGTATCAATACAGGTAAATGGAGGTTCAGCATAGCCTATAATGTACATATCAGAAAAGGAAATAATTTGCCCTTCTATTGATTGAGAGTCACTCTGGTGCAAAATAATTTTTCTGTTCACTTTTTTCAGGATTTTATAGCAGTAAGTGTGTGATAGGTGATTTTAAACTTAATATTTAGCAAAATATTTAATATTTTAGCCATAAAGATATGGCTAAAATGCTGTCAATTTTTCAGCACAGAAAGCTGAAAGAGTTCAAAATAGTGTCCTCATTTAAATATGGAGTCAATAAATAAACAAAAAAATATTGTTGAAGTATCACATCTGAATTAGGATTATGCTACCTGTAAAATCATTGCAAACTGCTATTAATAGTTGGTAAGGAGAAAATGTGTTTGCTGTTAATGAATAATTACCTGAGTGGAAAAAATGTTGTCTTTAGCTGTCTTTCTGTTCTTGATAGCTGGAGATTTTGGCTATTATAAAAATTTCCATTCTGTAAATATCACCTGTAATAGATTCATGTCCTTTGCCGATGACAGATTCTCCCCCAAAAAATCCATTCCTTGTGATAGATTTCAGTGGCAATGATCTGGCAGTTTTGTGACACCATCTTACAGCAGCATTTGCTTCAGCTGACATCTGCCATTTCCATCTTGCCCAGGCTGCTGTTCCAGGAAAGTCTGCAGCTGCTGTGCCTGGAGTGGGTAACTCCCAGGAAAAGCACATCCACATCCAGGCCTGTGCATCTACAAAGGGGTGGAAGAAGGACAGTCCATGCCACTTTCCTCTGCTTGCATGCCAGGTCATGTTGTCCTACTGTCATCCTGCAGCAGCTGTGTAAAGTGCCACAGTGCTACATGCTGTGTGTGCAGCCACCTGTAATCTCCAAATGTGCACAAAAGGTGCATTCTGCAATACAAACATTGCACGTATTCCTGCCTCATTCAACCTTTTTGAACTTAGCTTAATTATCCTGCAAGCTGCAGTGCAGTGAGTGGTCAGGCATGTGTGGTGTGTCTGTTAGGTCAGGTTAAATTTGCCAGCTGTGGCTCAGTTCTGCTGGCTGCACATTTTACTTCATCCCCAAAGGCAGACCTCCAGCTTTGGAGCAGAGGGAGGTGAAAGACAACCATTAGGTGTTCCTAAATTGGTGGGGAATTTTGGTTGCAGAGATAGAAAAATAACTTGCTTGGAACATTCCTGGAAATCATGCCCAAGAGCTTCTCCTTAAGCCTTCCAGAAATTCACAGGACTGAAAAGAAACTGTTTACCCAATCAGTAAAGTAGTTGCAATGCAATCTTCTCCATTTAGAATTCAAACTACAGTTAGAGATTAATATCGAAGAAACTTCAATCACCATGACATATTAAGTCACGACTACATTAAAATTATGACTAATGGCCAAATTAACTGTCCCTGTCCAAAATGAATTGAGAATAAATATGAACCAAAAATCCCCTGCCCTCCACTTCCTAGTGGACACAGAATTTTATCTAAGTAACTTTCAAAATCTTTTCCCAGAAATGGCTTTTCAGCATCTTCAGAAGAACAAAATGAAGTTACATCATTGGTTTCTAAAAGACCATAGTAGATAGAAGCCTATAATTCTGCGAAAAATTAATGAGTTAACAAAAATATTTGTGTTCAAACCTTTCTTAAAACAAGTAGTTTTCATTATAATGTTATATATATTTTTTTTTTCTTTTTTAAGTTCAGCATCTTGTGTCTGTTTCTTTGTTGATGTGAGTCTTCCACAGTGAGCTTGTGACTGGTGACAGCTAGTGCTTGTCTGACAAGTGTGGAAGGCAGGGTCATCTTGTTCATATCTACAGAAAATCTGGAATGAAAGTGGTCAAGGTGCCCTGCTACAGTGCTTCCCTCTTAATCATGGAACGTACTTCTTGGGGTTGAACTTTTTTTCTTCAATGACTAAGGGAACTAAATGGTATCCAGCACCTTTTAACCATAGGAAGTATATTGCTGATTGATTAAAAAAGTCATTAAAAGTGGTTTATATTGTTGCTGACCCTTCATTAGGAAAGAAAAAAAATAAAGAATTCTTAATGGGTCTTTTCTTAGGCAGAAAGAAATTTTCTTCTCATTGTCTAAGAAACTTGGAAACACAGGCTCTGCATTCATGGATCAAAAACTTGGATCATGACTAGTTGGTAGCTGTACAGGTTAGCTAATGAAAGATGAAGAAGTACATAAAAGAGCATTTTTATTAATACTTTGCATAGATTTGATAGAGAGAAAGAAAGAAAGAAAGAAAGAAAGAAAGAAAGAAAGAAAGAAAGAAAGAAAGAAAGAAAGAAAGAAAGAAAGAAAGAAAGAAAGAAAGAAAG
>JAHLSL010013452.1:2523064-2574498 GCA_025920805.1 Petroica traversi | reverse complement strand
AAGAAAGAAAGAAAGAAAGAAAGAAAGAAAGAAAGAAAGAAAGAAAGGAAGGAAGAAAGAAAGATGCCCCTTATAGCCTACTAGAACTGCAGACACTGTCAAAATCTGAAAGCCCTTCCTGCTTGTGTAACTACTGTCCTGGTGTGCACTGCAGTCCACAAGCAAAGCCTCATCTCTCTGCCAAGACTGAATGTAAATGGGCAAGTACAGTGACTAAGGAGTATTCAGCTAAAGAGAAAAAGTTTCAGTAGTTTTTAAATAAATAACATTTATTCTGGGGAACAGTGAGGACTAAGCAAGTGGAAAAAATAAGGGCCAGCAGAAAAGTGAAAGTTCGAAACTAAATTTATCATGCATTTTGCATCAGTAGTTGTCTGGGAAAACAAACAGGAACTGGCAAACTAAAAGGGTGCTGGAAAACTTTGTAAGGTTTTCAATGAAGTAGATCAAAAACATTAAAGTAGCAGCTTACGTCAAACTAAAAAGCATTTTATTTCAGTTCTGAATTATTTAATCTCCTTCTGACCTTTTTGTTCTAATAAAGACAGCTTTAAAAATGGGGGGGAGGGCTAAATATACAGTCAGAAGGGTTTGTTTCTCAAAATGTTTCATTTCACCATTTGTTTAATGAAGCATTTAATTTTGAAAATGTCAAAACATTTTACTTGCATGTTTTCTAAGTAAAATGTTTTGACATTTTGAAATCTCCTCATTTCTGACAAAAGCATTTGCAGAGTTCAATGCTAAATGAGATTTTTAGCATCTAACTTCCCACCATTCTGCTCCCAGAATCCATTTGCAAAAAGAACAAAAATCCCAGATCTTTTTTAGCAAAAAATAAATTGCACTTTAATCACACAGCAGGGATGAAACTGCGGCTTCTGACAAACAGGAATGGGAACTCTAGGTTCTGAATAACATCATAGTAGTTCAGTAGGACTGCAGGCAAATGTGCTGTGACTGCCAAAGGTGAGACTGAGATGGGAATGGTGATGCTGGGTAGTTCTATGCTCACCATGCTCAGCCCACGACATTGCACAGCTCTCCACAAGCACCAAAACTGTGGGAAATGTAAAAATGTAAAATCAGAGTACAAAACCCCTCTGAATTGGTGCTCAAAACAATCTCCTCCCGAGTGTCTCATTTGCACAACAAAAGACATCCAAGAATCTTACTTGAACCAATTGATGCTTAAAATGTTTGTGCTGTTTTCTCTTGCAACTCTTTTTGCTTTTATATTTTTATAACCATATTTGGATCTGTGGGCACTTTGAAGTTCCCACTGTGCTTTAACAATCTATTTTCATTGATTGTTCCCTCTGGCACTCTGACTGTTTCAATGTGCCCTACATCATCTTGTTTCTTCAAACAAGAGTCTTATGTTTTCCTTTTTATATTTGTCTGCAGAATTCGGAGGGGGAAGATGTAGAAGACCAGATTTTAAAGGACTTCTGGATGGCCTAAACCTAGGTTGTCCTTTCTCCAACTTGCTCATTGTTAGTTCCAAATAAACCTCTCTACAGAGTGTTGGTTCCATATTACTTCTGATGTACTTGAGTTGCTGTCATACAGCAGCAGCAGAAGTAATAATAACAATAACATAATAATAAATGGTTAAATATATTATATTTAGAAAACTAGAAAAACAAGAAACAAAACATTTAAAGGTTCACTATGCAATTAATATATTTTTAAAAAATAAACTATTAACTAGGGCAAGAACTGCCATGTAAACCCCTCCATGCTCCCTTTTACTTATGTGGATGAAAACATTGTTTTCAACAGATACTCCAAGAAAGGCACAGTCATGGCTTGTAACTCCTGAAAAAGAGCCAGGAAATGGACCTTCACCCTTACAGAAATGACCAAGATGCAGAAAATGGGACACAGCTCTTCCCCTGCTGTTCATCTGACATGTCCAACATGTAGTGTCTGTTTTGTGCCACCCCGAGGCATTGCAGTTACTGCACAAGGAGACAAGTGGGTGGCAACTACGGGTGGCAATGATGACTCTGTGAACATCGGTCTGTGTGCCCTCTTTTTTTGCTGAAGCACTGTGCACAGTCTTCTCAGTTAACACTGAATTATTTTGTAAAGATAACTTCAACATTTTATAAATTATATTGAGTGAGATAATATATGGTAACTGCACAGATTACAGAATGCATTGATGCCTTTACAAAAAAATGTCTTGACATGGCAATTATACTACAGCAAAACAAATTATTGTCAAGTGACTCAAATTGTATTTCTAGTAAATGAATCATAACACTTTAATGCCCTCAAATAATCTGCAATTCAATGAACAAAAATAGAGCCCAAATGACCATACAGAGAAGTTAGAGTGCTCAGGACAAAAAGATGTGAAAAAAAGAGAGGGAAGCTCAGAGAGATAAAACACTGTCCAGATTTTAAGCAAAACAGGATCAAAGTTGTTGGGCTCTTTTCTTTTTATACCTTATTTGATTTATTGCCTAAAAATAATTTATTATACAGCTGAATGACAATTAATATTTACTAGAAAGTGAAACTACTTCTTTTTTTTTTACATTAGATATTAATGCAGATCTAAAAGTGTAGTTTAATATCTACAAATTGAACTGCAGTTCTCATCATGTTCTATTGTGCTCAACCTGAGCTTTCTGAGTTCTGTGAATTAGCTTAAAATTATTTAGAATTCCATGAGAATGCTACCCTTTGTAACTCATTAATGACTTAGCAGACTCTCACTAGTCTATGCACTGGACAGGAGCAAAAAAATGGTCTCCAGGAGAGGAATAGATTTAAATACTGTGGAAGCAACTTAGAATACAGAGATATTACAGTGCTGTGACCCTGATCAGTGATTAGTGAGCTCAGGGCTGCTGTTTGCTTTGCAGGGACAGACCAGAGAAGGTGACAGTCCATTGACCTCTGTTGCTACCCTCAGCCCTCAGAGAACGTAGGGGATATAAGAACTGTTTTGCATGTGGAAAAATGCAAAGACATGGGCACTGTATTTCTTTGCAGACCCCAAGCACCTTGTGAGATCTTTCAAATATGTTCTTCAACCATTTAATCGATGGTTCTGATTCAAGTGAAAGAAACTTCTGTGAGACTTTTAAATTCATTTGTATTAGACCATTCATTAGAAGATCAGTCTGAGAAGAAATATTTTTCTATTAGCTCCTGCTTTGAATGGCAAATTATTTCCACTCTAGGATTTTTACTAATTGTGGGTAGCAGTAGAATAATCACAGCATTTGCTATGTCTTTGTATTGTTATGGACCAGAAGGAAAAATAAAGGTGCTGATCCTTAGTCTAATGCACAACCATGATAGCAGATGCATAGCAAACAAGTGATTGAAAAAAGAGCTCATGTACAAGAGAGAGGTGACTGCTGGATTGTCTTCGTCTGTGGGACAAATACTGTTCCAAAGGGAGAAATCAGCTGTTTTCATTTAAAATTCTGAATCCTGTCTGCCTGCTCCCCCCATCTTTCATATTAAATTCTACATAATTACTATAATAATATTTCAACAAATGCAAGCCTCTTCAGAGTGAAGAAGAGAATCTTTAGATGAAGGAATAAACAGTAAAAAGTGTTCATCTTGCCTTTCAATTTGTTGTTATGGTAACAAGAGATCCAAAAGTGTTATATTCAAGACATTGTACCAGAATAAAGCAGTACTGTTATCTAGGATTTTACAAGTACTACACAGAGTATAAGATGTTCATTCCATGTGTCCGTTCCTGAATTGCAGAGCAACAAATAATCCCGTAACAAACTGTGCATTCCTACTTTTTAAAAAAACCAAAACAAGCAAACAACACTGCAAGGAAAAAGCTGTTCCACAGGATTTTTCACAAAGATCACATCCTGGCAGAATGACAAAAAAAACAGGAGACCAATAATTTTATCATATGAATGCAGATTTTTTATATAAGTCCAGAAATCTGACTATCAGTGACCTACAAGAATACCCTATGTCAAGGATAAAATCCCACAAACCCCTTATGATATTCTAAACCTGAAGAGTATGAATTTTTTACCACCTGAAGTGGCAAATTTTATATATTTTTTTCACCAAGAAGCTTTCTGAAGCAATTGAAAAAAAAAAAAAAGGGGCATCAAAACATGAGAGTATCATGATGCTCTCCTGAAAACAGGTGAAAACTAAAGAAACATTTCCTAGCTGGAATTATCAAGCTGGAACAGTTAACTTTTTAAGAAATTAGAGAGTTTTATTTCTCTCTGCAAATTCAATCAAGCATGAGACAACCACATCAAAATGACTAATTCCAGGGTCCTTTATAATACGTAAATAGTGATAGGGCAAAATATGTTCTGAAGACAAATTTATGGTAAACCAAAATAATAAGAGAGAAACAGAAAGCCTGGACAATATTGCTCTTGAGTATCAAAATAAAACCATCCATTTAACAGAGTGCCCTGAGTTACAATTAAAATTAAAAACCAAACCAAAACAAAACAAAAAACAACTCTACTGCAACTGGCAGAAAACAGATGCGGAAAGCTTCAACTGCAACCTTCTGATAAATGGAGTACATGTGAATGGAGATTCAGGCCACAATATACTTAATGCAAACAAAAGGTGTTTGGAAACAGGAATACATATGTGAGGTAATTTTATTTCTTAGCACTAGCTGATTATGAAACAATTAGTACTTTTATTATGTTTCTTTTAACTCCTGCAGAAGAGAGAAGCTTCACACATTCTCTATAATGTTGGGATGAGAAATACTATCCACTTTGAAGTGAAACACAGAAGACCTGTGTTTTTTAAAGAAAGTGCAAAAAAGGAAGCCTGGTGGAGGTTGATGGTCAGTTTATAATTTTGGATAACTTACTGTATCCCTGAGAAAAACTCTAATTTTAGCTTGCATGTGGAATTCAACACTCCTTTTGTCCAAAGAACAACGCTTACTCGTAGACAGGGACTTGTAACAAAATCCAAACCTGAAAACTATGCCACAACTTGCCTTCATAGATGAAATCTGTATTTACATCCACTGCATATCTGTATTTGCATCCACTGCATTTTTCCTCAGTTGGAGACCAGAAAAGACTGCCTTCCTTCCCAATAGCTTGTACCACTTGTCCACAGGGCCCTATAAATGTTAAAGCGTAAACAAGAAGAGAAAAAAAATTAAAAAGTAATGTTTACACACTAACTATGGCAATTATTATTCTGAAGAAGATGCTAGGCTTATCTACAATGGGAAATAAAGGTTTCAGTATGGAAGGGGTGGCAAATGAGGTATTCATGCAGAAGAAGCTGTATCATAAGAGTTAATAATTGGTGCTGTGAGAGCTAATTGGCATTCTGCTGCCCAACAATAGCAAAGCCAACTGGGCTCCCATAATGTGCAGGGCACCACCAGAGCAACTGGAAATGTAATTTAGTCAATGGTCTGACTATAAGAATTATCCTTCTTTTAATGCTACTTTTTGTTGGTCTTTTCTGGTGAAGTTGTGGAGAGCTGCTACTGTGGATGCTCTGGTGAGCACTGAAATGGTTGACAGCCTCTTATATTCATGGTATCTATTGCAGAACTCAGAATGTGAAGGAAGTGGACACCTAAATGTCTGTTTCACACTGATGAATTATATGATGTCACTGGTACTTGCCTGATTTCAATTTTATGGAGAGTTTGGAGTTAGGCAATCGAGTCAATGACACTGATGTCCATATTTAGGATCCAGTATGATTTTGGGAACAGAGGTGAACTGGGGCTAATGGGATGAATTTTTAGAATCCTGTAAGACAATTAGTGCACTCTAATTTGCTTATAATGTGTTACAAGCTAGCAGTATAAGTGAACCAGTCCTAATATTATATGCTTAAGAGAACACATTTCCTGAATCACCTTTTTAATTTTTTTTCCTATAATCAAAAGGTATGTTTGCCTTTGCACCATCTGTTAACTATGAGTGTTGCCGGAACGAAGAGAGAATGTAAATTAGTTTGTGAATATTGAAGTTCACTTTCCTTTTCTTTGCTTCTGTTATTTTAGATTCAATTCATTTTCTATTTATTTTTCTGGATGAAAGACTGAGCTGGGAGACCTCTGAAAAAGCCTTTGACTTCCTGAAGTTTTCTTAATTCTTGTGATATTTAGAGGCAGTTTTGAAAGACTTGAGGAGGCTTTTTTGTCCATCTTATAAAATGAGAGGGAAGACAGGTCCCAGGAAAGGCAAAATGGAGCTCTTTCATTCCTCCTAGTGTTCAGGCTATTTTTCCCCAGGAATGATATTAAATTATGCAGAAGAATGAATCTGTTGTACAAATAATGTATTTTAGAATTTAAATTAAGCTGAAAAGAATCATGCTAGAACTTGGCTTTGTGTTATCTTTCAAAATGCATACTCACTTGTAATGGATTCTGATGAGGATGCCATAGAATCATAGAGTAGTTTGAGTTGGAAGGGTTCTCTAAACACCATCCAATCCTATTCCCCTTCAGTGATCGCAACATTTTAAACGAGATCAGGTTGCTTAGAGCCCTGTCCAATCTGATCTTGAATATTTCCAGGAACAGGGCACCTATCACCTCTCCGGAAAACTTGTTTCAGGGTTGAAATATGCTCATCCGAAAAAAATATATTCTTCCTTATATCTAGTGTAAGTGTACCCTATTTTCATGCAAAATTTTCCTTTTCCTGCAATGACAGGCCATGTTAAAAACTTTGTCCTAATCTTTCTTGCAAACTTCTTTTAAATACTGAAATATCTCTTAAGGTCTCTTTGGAGCCTTATCTTTCCCCAGGCTGGACAACTCCAACTCTCCCAGCCTTTCCTCACAGAGAGGAGCTCCAGACCTCTCATCCCGTTTGTAGCTCACCTCTGGACTGACTCCATCAGGTTCATGTCCTTCCTGTGCTGGGACCCCCAGCGCTGGATGCAGGGATCCAGGTGGGGCCTCATCAGAGCAGAGCAGAAGGGCAGAATCCCCTCCCTCCCCTGCTGCCCACGCTGCTTTGGATGCAGCCCAGGACACGTTTGGCTCTCGGGGCTGTGAGTGCCCATGGCTGGGTCATGTCCAGCCTCTCATCCTCAGCCCGTGCCATAACTCCTCTCAATATGTAAAAAATATCATAGTGTAGTGGATGATGACTGCTTCTCCAGCCCAACAAAACTCATACTTCATACACCTTCCACAATCTCAGTGTCTATAGAGTAAGTCATGAGCAGACACTTAGAATAGACTTTTAAAACTACATGAAAGGAGGCTGTTTGGAGGTGGGGATTGTTTTCTTCTCCCAAATAAGAAGAGGTAGCACAAGAGGAAACAGCTTCAAGTTGCACCAGCAAAGTTTATGACTGGATATTAGAAAAAACTTCATCATTTTAAGTGTTTCTAATTGTAACAGCCTGACTCTAGAGGAGTCCCTGGAGGTATTTAAGTCCTGTAAATAAGGCCCTTAGGGACACGACCAGGTGGGTGGCTTGACACTGCTAAGTTTATGGTTTGACTCAATGATCTTAAGGGTCTTTTCCAATCTAAAGTATTTGATGTTGTACCTCACTACTCAGATCTGTGTGGTGCTTGAATAAAACAGGCAGCTTATCCTTCTGCTCTGCTTTCCTACATGGCTGCCATTAGAGACATCCTCTGGGGAAATCCACAGATTCAGCTCCTGACTGAGGTACTCCTGCTTTTGTTTGAGTTCCTCTTCTGGGCTCTTAGGTATTCTGGAGAATAGCTACAGAAGACAGCTAATCAAACCTGAAGGAATAACAATTTGGGACTTGGTTTTCTTCCAACTGTTTATCCATTGCTCAGTTATTTTGATAACCCCTGAGTTTGCTTTTCATAGTCTGTTGACTACTAACAAAATAACACCTATTTTGGAAGCCTTTACTCCGCTTATTTCAATTTGGGAACAGTATCAACGTGCAAATGGCATTTCAATATCATGAGCCAGATATTCAGCTTTAAAAGGTTTAAGAACAGGCACAATTTAAATTTTGCCTTTTTTCCGCATTGCATCTACTTCACAGAGGAATGATATAATATAATATCTGGATTGATCCAGATATAAGCTGAGACTCTCATAAAGTTGCATACAAGCAAATGAGTACAGTTTTTTATTAATCTTATAATTTATTCTACTCAAAGAAACAAATTCTATAGTTTGTTCACTTCTAAATGCTACAGAAACCTCAAATGAATAGTTCTTGTCTAGTAGAGTCTGTTTGGAATATTTGCATGCAACAATACCGAATATATACATCTGTAACAACACAAACTAACTTTTAGCTGTCTTTTAGCTAAAGTTATTCGGAAATTGGAGTTTATAGTGTTAGTGTAGAAACACATAATCACAGAGTGATTATATGCAGGTGCTTTTATTTGAAGAGCTCTGGGAATCAGGGTACCATACCCAAATCGATTCCAACATGGATCTGCAATGGATACAGCTTTATACTGTCCCTTACATAACCGTCAGCAGTTAATTGTCGATTCAGTATTGATCTATTGAACTTGAGCATGACTTTACCATTTCTATTACGTATATTGTTTCCACCCAGGCATAAGCCGCAGCCCCCCTTCATCCAACTACCCCCCCCCTCATTTCTCATGATTGTTATTATTGAATTATTGTTCTTACTTGTTTTTACTGAACAATCATCTTGTTAAGGGCAATTATTGCAAAACCCACACATGAGAACAGGTGCAGTTCTCATAACCACACTTTTACCTAACAAAGACAACACCTAAGGCTTACCTACTGTTCCCACAACCTATTACAACCCAAAATAATTTTAACCCCTATACTATCAATAGTACTGGATTGGCTGTTTACATAGGTCATCCAATCTGGAGAGGCAACAATGCCATATTTTAAGGAACCCATGAATCTTGTTGATTTAGGCCCCAGTTATAATCAGGGGCAGTTGAATATGCAGTATGAAATGCAGCTAAAGTGTTGTGTTTTATTTTTGAATGTGAACGATTATTAGGAATGCAGGTATTTTTACAACTGGCTTTGCTCTAATAGTTATAGTTGTGTGCCTCTTTTCAACAGCTCACCCAAGTGTGCGAAGCAGCTGAATATCCAGCTCTGCTCTGTTTTTTTATAAGCAGCTGACACTGTCTGTACTGATGCTCCTCTCTACTCTTCTGTTATCATACAACATAATTAATACTTTCTCCATTTAGAAACTGCCATTTTGGCACTGTTTCATCATTTAACAGCACCCAGAGAAATTGTCACCAGCACTAGAGAGAAAACCTCTCTCATTTTTGTGACAATAAGGAGGTCCATATTGCCTTGATGAAAGCAGACAGAACATGTTTGCACTGAATATTAATCAGGCTGCATGTGTGGAAAAGCTATGGTAGGTGATGCTTGACAACAGAGTCCAGCCAAACCTAACAATCATTCCAGCCCCTGGAGTGCAAGCTCAGCATAAACTCTCATTTCAGGAATGTTTTTATGCTACGTTACACAGAGCATGGATACAGGCTGATCCAGGCAGCCTCATACATTTAGCCTGACTGCTGTAATAGTGAGGACACTTTCTGTGTCCTAGAAATTGCAATTTTTAAAGAGAGAATAATTAAAGAAAGGTGGCAAGTTTCCTCTTGGATCCAGGGCAGCATAATCTTACACAAATCATATGAATCTATTGTGTTATCCTTCTTTGTTGAAAAATTTGATACTTCAGAGTGTCTTCGGCTGAGGTCTTTGTCAATGTTGTATGGGAATTAACCAAACAAACCATAAAATATTAGATTTTCCCTAATTGTATAAAGAGCTGGACAGTTGGAGATGGGAACCAGCAGTTTTGATGAGAGATTTCTGTTCTTGGGAGAGAAAAATTACAAACACCATTCCTCAAGATTCAGTCTAGGAGGAGTTTTTAATCCAATGTTTTTGCTAGCAAACTTGTTAGCAAAGCTAAGAGTGCACTATTTGAAATTTAGCAACAACATAAAACTTGGAGTGTCGTGGACACAGAAAAAAATCCAGAACAAACTGGATGATCTTTCAAATACAACTAAATAGAGTTGTAAATAGGGGAAATGTCATAAAATATAAGGGCAAAAAGATGCAGAGCTAAGATTTATTTTAGAAAGTAGAGGATTGCCACTGGAAGAACTCAGGGAAATTTTATCCATACAGTATAGTCCATGGATGCTCATCTGTTAAGATTCTCAGATCCATACATGTCTTGCAACAGAATTGTTAGCTTACCCTTCCTCCATCTGCTGCATGTGGACTTTTCAAACAGCCCCAAAAGTTTGATTTTTGAAAAAATTATTTAATGCCTGGTCAGAGTTTATAAGATATACACACAAAAGGTACAGTGATAGATCACAGAATCATAATTTTAATATGATACCCTGTCAGCACATCTGTCACCTCTGTATTAGCACAGTATAAAGATATTAAGAGAAAGAAAAAAAAAAGCAAAAGGAATAAAATCCTTTTGATTATGGAATTAAAACTATCAATTCTCTTTTACCTTTTAACAATACCCTTATACATGGAGAAATGCTATCTATTTGTATATTTTAAAGTCCCTCCTCTTCTTTCTCCTATATCTTCTGCTTTATAACTCTTCATCAACCTTTCAGCATTTTAACTCAACCTCTCCTTTCTTTCTCCCTCTATGCTTATTCCAAGAGACTCTTCTTCCAGAGTATCAATTCAGTCCAAATGAGATATTTTCTCGGGTGTTTCTTGTTGCCGCATGTAGTTGTGGTGTTTTTTGTTTTGTTTGTTTGTTATTTTGTTTTGTTTTTAATTTAGTTATTGTTTTGGAAGTTTCTTTGTTGTTGTTTTATTGTTTGTTTTTTGTTTGTTTGGTTGGTTTTTTGCCTTTTATTAATTTAGTTTTGAGTTAAGATTTTTGAATCTGGAAAGTAAACAAATATATATATATATATATCTATGTATGTATATATATGTATGTATGTATGTATTTAAATAAAAACCCATGTCATATTTTACATAGTGTTCATTCCTAGGGAGGTTGCAACAGTAAGCATGTTGGAAATCTGCTTACCAGAATTTCATCTTTGCTAGAAGGGAAGTTGAAATCTTTTTCCTAAATTAGTATATGTCAAAGGCCCAGTAAAATGATAAGATATGCTGTTTACAATGCCTCTGCCACGAAGTTAGTTGCATTTAGTACATATATGAGAGAGAAGGTTTGGTAGACATTGGATAAAGCCCACGAGGCCTTCATGAATGATTTTAGGCTCAAACCTCCAACAGAATTCTGCATGCAGACTTTGCTGTATGAGCTTTTACAAAGTTGTTTTGTTTCTTTCACAGAAGGGATTCAGTGTTGTGTCTGGTGATGGGAATAAAATTATAAATATTGGTGATTAATAAAAAATGGTGACTGGGGAAATGAATAGTTTTCCCAAGAAGTTCCATAAAGGAATCTTGGGTTGATCCCTTTCCTTTGAGACAGCAGAGAACAAAATCCTGGGGGGAAAAAAACCCATCTTCTTTAAACATAGTGTTTTATCCATAATCCCATTTAGAAAGAACCCCTCATTTTAGAATCTCAGAGCATTCTACACAGGTTAGTCTGAGCACACCTGTTAAGAATATTGAATCCATTTCATAAAATTTTGCAAGTGAGAACTGAAGAGGGTCAGTAACTTACCTCAAGTGACTGAGAACAGATGAGAAAAAGCAGAAATAGGAACTAGAAATATTGATTCCTACACTCTGATGACAGGCCTGGGTAGCAGCAGAGTTTGTATTCAGTTTTACAATGACAGTTGTCAAAAGAATTTTGTATTTTTAAACAGGAGCATTTTTTCATGAAGAATGTTCAATTTCTTAGGAAAATGGGATTTTCCATTTAAAAAGCCAAGTGAATCTGCAGTGAAAATGTCTTTGTTAAATAACTTTTTATTTTGACTGGAATATATTCAAGAGAATGGCAGATTGGCTACTGCATGTCCTTATTTCCTTGTATGACAGGTTTTTAATGATCTGATTATCACTGCAAGATATGAAGTAACCACAGAGTTCAGGTATGCTCTGCTTCTAACTTCTTTTAGAAGGGACACGGTTGTGTATCATGGATGAGGTAATCTAATTTCTAAGAACTGGCATTAATGCAATACCATAAATCAGTGTTATATATTTTTGGATTGAAACTCTATCTTAGTAGCAAAACTTAAAAATCAAGACGTAAATATTTTATTTTAATAATTTGGTTTTTTAGGAAAATAAATACACCCTTGCCAATAATTGTATTGATTTTCTTTTCCTCACTCTGTTGATAAATATCAGCTGTGTCTTTCTCAAATGATCACTTTACAAGTTCCTGCACTTCATGTAATGAATTCTTACATGAATTGTAGATTTAAAAAAAAATCCTGTATATTTCAATTTAGTCTCCTGCGATAATCACTCTTGGTTTATTCTTTTCAGACATTATCTATTTTAATCTTCATTCATGCATCATCAAAAGAGTCAGATTTATTTTATTCCATAATCCCTCACATTTCAGTTTATCCACCAAGATTTCATTACATCTTGTCTTTTTAATGCTCTTCTGTTATGATGGATCTCATAGAGAAATAGATTTAAAGGCTGCTGCTATAATATCAGGGAACTGACATCTCCAAAATTTGACATCTTGACTATTCTGCCAGGTATCACTGACTTCCAGGTAGTTACAGAATTGATCGTTATTGATTTCAAAGCGCTGTTGATTTTAGGTCCTGGCACCGTCCCTCCTTACTAAAAAAATATATATTCCTAGTTGTTTTTTCTGATGATTCCTACAGCATGCTCTGTCTAAGGGAGTCTGATTATCACATGAATTGCTTGACATAAATGGAACTTCCTGATTAACTGCTAAATTGTGTTGGATAAGAGTCACAGGGCTCTTAGTATCAAAGACAATCCCTTAATTTTCCTGGTTTGACCTTATCTGCTTTTGAAAATATATTTTTATCTAGAAAAGTACGGCAGAATGTACATCTGTTGAGAATCTTTTGCAAGCAGCCTTGGACAAAACAGGTCCACTTAACAGTATCTCGTTCACATGGCACATGCATATTGGTTGCCTTATTATTAAATATTCCCTGATTCTCTATTCAGGCAATTATGAATTATAAATATTACCTTGATTATGGCTTGAGCTCAGCACTGAGAAAGAGGAATTTAATTCAATCTGATGACTCCTCATGGCTGTGTCTATTTACAGTGCGTCTCTACCCCATGGTGTGTGTCCTCCCCTAGTCTAACTAGGAGACCTACCAGAGAATACCACAAGTCCCTCTGTGCTAGGAGGCTCTTTGTAAAGTTTCAACTAAGAAAACCAGGGAAGATCATAAGTGCTGAAAAACATCACTTTTTACAAATTTCTCCCCTACATACCTCATTTAACTTTAATGTCCATACTGTGATCCTCATAATCAATAGTCAAAAGACAACACTAGGTAATGTCCTTCTGCCTTCCTTAATGCCTGTTGGACAGAAATGTGAGTAAAGGCATCACTTCCAATTTCAAGGGCAAAATTCAGGTGACAGATGGTCACTAAATGTGTTAAAGAACTTTAAAGCTGGTCTTACAAGAGGACCATATGCAACCATCATGAGTTATAAAAGACTGTGTGAGTGCTATCCTGAAAACAATTTTGATGAAAAAAAAAAAAGTTAAACAGATACTAGCATGTCCTAATCAGGAGCCTCAAAAGAATGGTTGAAAAATAATCTACCACATTTTAATCACCTATTAATAAAAACCCTGAATGCCCTAATATCCTAAATAATTCATTCTCTTCCATGTAATTTCCCCCATTCCCCATTTTTCTCTGAAGAATTGGTACTGGTAAGAAGAAGCTGAGCATATTCACATGTTTTGCCAGTGAAAATACCTCTAGGGTCCTTCTAGAGCAGAACCACAGCATGTAATGCTGTCTTGAAAGCCAGAAATAAGACAGGATTGCCTGGTCCTTCAGGGAAAAAAAAATTATTTAGAATAGCCAGATCTGCTGTCACTTGACTGTCCATATTATTTGACCAAATAAAATATGAACCTAAAAAAGAAACCCCTATGTTTGCCTGCCTGGCAGTGCATTTGTTTTATGTTCAGCTCTGAGCACTGCCTGCTTATAGATGAATAAAGAATCATTAACTAGATTAAAACAGATTTACAGTCTTCAGAGAATTCCAGTGCCCATAACGCTCTCCCTGCAGCTCTTTTTCTTGAGAGTGGTGTGCTTTTTGCACCATAATGTTCACTTTTCAACTACCCAAGGTCTGCAGCACTGATTTTACCTGTTGAGTTTCTTATGCATAACATGTTTGGAGGTGCTCAGTTTGAGAGGCACAACACAGGTGCTCCTGAAATGCCTTGTCCTACTCAAAAAATGAACAGTTCTACTCCCTGGCTGAACTGCCAATATTTCTTGCTGAGAGTGAGCTTTGGGGTTTTTTAAAGAAACTGTGTGGTTTCCATAGATATATTACAAATGTGCCTATGACAGACATCATATTAGAGGGAAAAAAGAAAAAAAGCTGAAGGCTGTTTGGGAATTCCTCATTTGGCATAACAATAGCTGAGTAGCCTGGGAAAAATGAACTGAAACTTGTTCCTGAGGAGACATTAAAAGAGCAGTGCACATGAACACATGCATTATGATGCAGAGTTCTAATGGAGTGTGCTGGAAGAATGAAAGGTGTGGTGTGAGATATTCCAGAAAAGTTGGATTGAATCTGTAAAATGAACTAAAATTACATGGCAATTTCAGCAATGAATATTAGTGGTAGCAGAGCTTGTATATATATATATACATATATATATATATATGTATATATATGTATATGTGTGTGTATATAAATATATATATATGTATATGTATATGTGTATATATATATATTTATATATGTAAATATTTATATGTTTGGCATGCGTTGTGTCACCCAGTAGGAAATTAGTGGAGAAACAGGATGAAACTGAGAAAAAAAGATAAAGTAAATGTCAGGAGTAAAAGTAACCTTTGCATTCAGGTCTGTTAAACTGCTAAGGGGTTTCCTTAGGGAAGCAGTATAAACATTATCACTTCCCTCATTTAAAACTGGATCAGAAAAATCTACAGGACTACATTCTGCTCCAATTTTCTGAATATCATTCTGGTTCCAAAACTCTGTATTTACTTTTCTGCTGATACCAGCTAAAGCAGAATCTGCTTCTTCTCAGGAACAATTTATTTCAGCAAGGGTTAGTAGGAAGATGGAATTTGCAGTCCACCAGGTCTTTTGTCATTGTTAATACCTAAGGCAAATCTTCAGCTGGGATTGAGTCCCTTAAAATAAATATTTTAATAGATTTTAATATTTATTTAAATTACTTAAGTTGATATCCTAGGAATGTTTGAGGGCATAGGTGACATGACCAGTTACATTAGCAGAAATATGGCATTTTCAAATAACATTCAAATTTTCAGTGAAAATTCATCACTGGCTTGAATGTTACTAAACCATATTGCTATATCTGTGGTACAAATTTTCCTGAGACCATCAAAATAATTCCACTTCTTTGTTTGTTTTGGTTTTATGTTGTTGATTTTTCCCCCCCAAAATTAGATTCAGTATCAGTCAAAATTTGTTAGTATTGCTAATTGAAGTTTAGCATCTTGTAGACTTTTTTTTTTTAATGCATTGGCTTGTTATATTCTATAAAGGGAAGCCTTTATTTATGTAAAACAAACTGTCATACAGTTTAAGTAAAAAACCTGAGACTTAATCCAAATAGAATAATGTCAGTTGCAAGTCTATCATATTGTATTTTAGGAAACCAGTTGGCTAATGATTTTGGTACTGTCTCTGATAAAGGGTGTTGATTTTCAGAATGAAGCTCTCTAGTTTGAACATTGTCTCTTATTTAAATGTAGCTGCACATTTTGCTGCTCAAAATATCATTATGACAGTTTCTTAGAGAATCCATTCAGTGACTGTAAATGGCTTTCACATTTTTTATTTCTGGACAGATGATGATATTTCAATGGCAATACAGTAGTTCAACATTTAAATCTCTTTTGCAAATTAGATTGAAATTTTAAATATTATTTGTCCAACGATAAAGATATATTTGTGTCAGTTTGATGATGGAGAGGATATCAGATAGTTATAACCACCGTTGTTTAGCTAAGCTCTATTCACTGAATATACATTTCCATTCTCTTGGCCACTCTGGTACATGGTTTCTGCCCAGGTGCTTGATGAATTTTAAGTACCTCGTGTCTTTCTACTAACCTATCTCCAGCTTGTTTTCATTCTATACTGACTTGCCCTAGGATAGTTCAGCACTGTGCTTGGGAAAAAACACCGTACTCTAGGAATATAAATATGTAAAAGTAATACTTCCATTACTGCTTAACAGTCCCCTTTAAAATTTTAAAATAATTCATTAATGAAAAAAAAAAAAGAAGATACACACATTTTACTGCCTGAGAACATCTTTAAACCCCACCTCTACAGAACAGCTAATTTCAAAAAAGCAAGTATTAACTGTAATTGTTCATAACTGAATGCATGGTGAAAGTGTGCAGAGCTTTGCCTCCTGATATCTATTGAACCATTCTGCCAGCTGGTAAACACAAGTGCCACAGTAAGATATCTGACTGTCATTGCACAGGGAGATCAGACTCATTAGGTGTGAAATGGTTGGGATGAGCAGTGTTACCTAGCATCCCCTGGAAATGGGTGCTCTGGGTAGGCATCATATAGGGGTATAAAATAGTATAAAAGTAGCTTAAAGATAGAGAAAAAAGAACCAGTCCATCCTGTTGAAACTATCATTTCAAATGCTATTGACATGGAAGTTATATTTTGTGCTCGCCAACCTGCAATCATTTTTGAGGAGACCTCCTTAGTGAAGTTGTATTGAATGCCCAGTGATTCCCAACTGCTTATTCAGGAGTGAAGAGGACAAAGTAAAACTGGTTTTGAAGAGACAGAGACCACAATGGGGACAGAAACCTAATCTCCCTTCTGTTTTTTGATTAAATGGAATCAGAGGGCATGCAGTATCTTGCAGGGCAGATGTCATGTCATTGCTGAGGACTGCGACACCTTTGCTGCCACAGTGATTTTAGATCATACTTTTGAAGATAGAAAAAGGGAGCTTAGAGAAGGAAATGTTATTTATTTCATTCCCTTTTCCTGAAGGCAGACACAATGACACCTACATTATATATCCTGTGTTGTGACAGATTTTAAAGGGTTTTTTGGGAAAAATAAAGGGATAATATTTTTAGTGATTACTTACTTTTTGTAAAAATGGGTGTGTGTTTTGTTACAAAGTGACCTGCTCTTGATTTATATTAAGGTAAGGACAAGAAAGGTTTCCACTTTGAAACATAACTGGAGTGTAATAGTCCTCAATTTGCTTACCTTGTTTAAAAACTCCTGAGAAAGGCTCTGCATTTTCCTATCACTGTGTTAATATATTCTATTCATTTCAAACACTGTAAAAACTTTATCATATTATTTTGGACATAAATGTGGTTCAGATGGCACTATACGAATATAGAAATAGATTCACACATTGGCCATGTCTACAAATGTGCCATATTTGGGTCCAAGGCTGGTACTCAGCTCCTGCACTGGTGCTAAAAGGCAACTCTCAAAACCTGGAGCTGGTGCCCTTTCCAAGACCTGTGTGAAGGCAGTGCTGTGACTGTGGTCTTCTCCTAGCATTGCCTTCTCCTGAGACCTGCAGGCTACATAGCAGCACTGTCTGCACATAGAACCAAACAAGAGGGAGCTATATTAATTTAAAGCCCTGTAGTTACTCTGCTGATATATCCTCAGCATTTTGCATCCTATTTCTGGAGGACTTAGAAATAATGGAAATGATAACGAAATTGCGAGCTAATTGAGTTCACAAAGTAAACTGAGATAACCACAAAAAATATATTCCTGGCAAAATAGATGTGATTTTATTGGAGGACAGTAAGAAACAGGATACAGAACAGACTTCCATAACTGACACATTCAGTGGGAACGTAGTCATTCTGCAGAATTCATGTGGCTTGGCACAGGACTGAGCAAGTTGCAGAATATTGACCATGATCAGTACACCTTTTCAGTGCTCCTCTTCATTCTTTCATAAAAATTCACCTCCTAACCAAAAGTACTTTCTCCAAGATTTAGTATGTTTTTTCAATTACATAAAATAGGGGAAATATCTCTGTTAGGAGGCAAAATATTGCCATTATAGAGCTGAAACATATGAACTGTTTGTATCACTATCCAGATTAATTCCAAACAGATTATCTTTGGGGATTTCTCCCATTTCTCAGGGAATTTGGATAGCCTGGCTTTATTTGTCTTGCCTTAATTAATTTTTCCCCATGGCACAGTTGCTAAGTATTTTTGAAGGTGTTTGGCAGTGACTCTTCCCCACGTTTTCAGCTAGATTAAATTTGCAGCATATTATACTGTTTGACAGTAACAGAAAGTCAACCCCAAGGATTTGCTGACAAAAAGCCCAGATGTTGTGCGCGCAATTTCACAGTATTTCTTCTCCTTCTAGTTGTGAAGGAATTTTCACAACTGTGTTAATTATGTTATCATCCTGATACAAGCTTCAATAAAGCACTTTTAGCCCTATTGTCTGGAGCTCAGAGGATTCCTCTTTTTAAAATAGAGAGAAAGAAAATCAGACAAGAGGTTGTACATCTACCACATTGAACAACGCGATTGATACCGCCAATCCTCAAAGAACATAAGGTTTCTGGTGGGATTTCATCCAATGTTGGAACTTTTCTTTTTTCCCTTTTTTTCCTTATGCACTTTCACATAGATAGATAAGGGTCTTGCTGTTCATGATGTGCTTCTTTGTCATGATTAGCACCATTACCCACTCTCAGAAGACCCTTTTAAGTTTATGAGATTATGGGATGAATCAGAATACAAGATGGGGATCTAGACTGTGGGGGACATGAAGCCGACTCACATCTGCCAGCCTCTGTCTCCTTGAGCAGTCAGTGACTATTGAAGTAGTTTTCCCTTAGGTGCTACCACTTAATTTTCTAGGTGAAATAATGCACTATGCTGGCAAGTTATCCTAATGTATTTTTTCCAGATAATAACAGCAAGCATATTTGCAATTCTGTGCACAAGTTTTTATACTTTTATAAAATGCAAATTTCAACTTTGAAATTTGCATTTGATTTCAATTTCTTTGAAATTCTGTGGGCAAAAAGGAGTTCACAATTTATTATGTAGTTTTACTGCTCTCTGCCCCTGAGGATTATGCCACAACTTCCCTATTTTTTTTTCTGGACCTGACTGTGCTCTTGGCACTCACAAAAGCCCATCTAAGCCATTTCAGTGGTCTTAAGTAATTAAGACAGGAACCTACTCATATGGGATTTTCCCTGCTCTCCTTAGCCTGTCTGGTCCTGTGGTAGGGCATGTAAGAATCCTTTTGCTTATCTGTACCTGAGAAAATGAGCAACCCCTTTATCCTGCAATACCAGCCTTGTCAAAATTGTCCAGCCACCAGCTGCACCTCATCTGGAGAGCTTTGGTTAGTGGGACTCAGTCCTAGTGTCCTGGCTCCTCTTACTCACTGCAGTGCCTTTTCTATACCATCTCAATGCAGAGCACAAAAGAGCATTGCTTTCAGATCTGAACTGGCATCCAATAACCCCCTGAGTGAATGAACAACTCAACCTGTCAAGCTGTGAACACTTTGTTAAGCACACACCTGGGAGATGACATTTGCTCACTTTGTCAGAAGGAAAAATACTTTGAAGGCAGTTTCTGTAAATTATCTTCCAAGCTGCAGGTGAGTGACCTCATGGACCTAGAGCTTGTTTAAACATTCTTAAAAGATATTATTTACTATAAATGCTGTAAAAGCTATATAATTGACCCTATGTTGTTTGGGTTATTTTATAAACCTTACATATGATGATGGCACCAAAGCAGGCAATTCACATTCATTCAGCCTGTTAAGATGTGATTATTAAGCATATCTGCACCTTTGCCCTTAAAAAATTCAGTCATAATGCTTTCACTAATCACAGTAATAAATTTGAACAAATTACGAGGACATTATAAACTACTGAACACAAATGCAGCTAGATTCTGTTCCAGTATAATTTGCTTTATTTTTAAAATGGATTCAAGGAAATCCCTTGTTTTGATTAGCAAAACTTTTGCAGTGTTTTAGCTCTCCTTCTTTTTGCATTATTGTAGTTCCATTAAGTGCTGCTTTGACATTTGACATGGGCAGGTTTTTATCACCATCTGGACACTTCTGCCATTGAAAGCTACAATGGTCCCAGGTTGTTATGGAAAATAAGTTCATGATAAGAGTTTTTAATGAAACACAACAAAGCAAAGAGAATAAAAACAGTCAGAGAGGATCGCAACAACAGAACTGTTTTTTAATAAATATGAAAAACAACATTTGCTGTTCTCTTTAACATTGTGAAAATTTCATTTGATTTAGATCTGAGTATAAAATTACTTCTATATTACTTCAGAAGTAATTTTCATCTTAAATATATCTGTGTTTTGTGGCATAATTTATGACTGTGTTTACAGATAGGATTGTTTTTATTGAGATCATTTCTCAATTTTCTTCTTTTATGAAAAAAGAAAGCTACTAAGTGATTACAGAAAGATTTATTCCTCCTTACATCTTTTTCTCTTAAACACTCATGACAAGTGATACTTCTAAAAAAGAATATAAAATTATAAAAAAATAATATAGCTTGGGCTATTCAATAACATTTGCTGAACATCAAATTTGCCTCAGCATCCTCATACATGATAATGAAAGACAGTTGCTTGTTTTCCTCCTAACTCATTTCAAATCAGGAAAGTAATGGTGAGGAAAAGAAACTCATAGAGCAGATGAAAAAGATTTCTCGGAAGTCTTAGAAGCACAGAAGAGATTCACACCACAGACAGAAATCACCAAAATCCAATGGTGGGGGAATACAAGGGCAAGTGATACTCACACAGTTTACTGCTACTGTAGGATGTACCATTAAATGCATGAAACCCTTTGTCTGGAGTTCTAGCAGCCATCTAGCTTCACTGAGAAGCATGTAATGCCATTAATATACTCTCAAAGGTGGCAGAGATCCTTTACTACCCCTGGGAATGTACAAAAAACTTTAAAGTGTACACACACACACACACACACATATATATATAGACACACACACATATATATGTATATATGTATGTATATATATATGTATATCTGTATGTATACATATTCTATGCTGCAGCTAGCATGAGGTTTTCTTGAGATCATGATGTGATGAGGGAGGAATACTTCACCCTTTTGCAAATTGATTGCATTGTTAACAGAGTGGCTGCCGTCTTTCAAATTGAACCCCTTTCAAATTTTTTTCAGCATGTGCTTTCTCTGATCCCAAGCTGAAACAAGTCCCTGAATTTTACTATCTGACTCCTTCATTCTTCAGTGATGCCTGTCTTTACTTGAATTTCCCACTATTAAGACACCAAAAAGAAATCCAAGTATCCAAAACATCACAGCAAAGTTACTGTTTTATAGGTCCGATGGTAAATGAACATTAGCGAATATTATCTTCACCAAGTCATTTAGTTCACAACTTGCCTTTTGGTACCTGCAAGACTGCATTGGTTCCCAACAACAGAGTAAGATATGTACTACTATCAGAAGGTAAAAGTTAGGTTAAAGTACTTTAAGTAATAAAAGATAATTGTGAGTGTCCATACAGTTTTATGTTTGGTGTGGGAAAGTAGAAATACGGTAGCACAGATCCTATTGTCACTGTTTAGCATGGTATTGGGTTTCATCCTGTGTAAACATGGGAATTCTTAAGTGTAGGACCTGGTAGGGCAATTATAGTCACAAATTGCTGCCACATTTGTTTACTGAATCTTATGTTTGACTTCTCTTGGATGCAACATTATATTTCACTGCAGTGAGTCTGAGATCTCAGTCTGCATTATAAAATATAACTAATTCACCCCGTTACAGTCATGCAATTAGAAGACACTGCCAAAAACTAGCACAGGCTTCATATTCCTTTACTGTGAAAAAAAAAATCCCAAATCTTTCACTTGCTTGCAGCTTTGACCCACTAACTACCACTAATATGCAGCTGCTAGAGTTCAACAGTCAGAATTACAGATGGTCTTTCACTAATCCTTTGCATAGCATTGCAATGATCCATTGCATGTCTGTTTAAGGTGTTATTAGTCACCTCTTCCTTTTGGTTTTAAATTCAGAAATATGTTCCATTACTGAGTCAGTGAAGCCCATTGATTGATGATATTGAGATTAACACTTCAGCAAAATAAACACATAATGCTCAAAATAGTAATTTGGACTTGCCATTCTTGGAGTTTTTTAAATTTTCAGCATATTTCAGGGAGACAAGCACTGAGAGAAAGTTGAAGATAGGCAGCCACTGCTCAAACAGAGTTTTTTCTGACAGCTGAACAAAAATGTCATTGGATGAGTTGGCTGGCTTTTCTGAACTAAATTTGCACTTTATAAGCAGAGCAGAAGGAGATAGCTCAAAATTATACAACTGGCATATTTTTACACTCAGGAAGGTCTGAAAACAAAACTGTTTAAAGGTTGCTTTTTCTGTATTTAAATGTTCTTCCACACTGACCATTAAGTTTCCTCTATTGAGTACTTTTTAAAACAGTCGTAGTATACATTTGTCTGTTTCTGCAAGCGTATATGAATATAATGTTTCATTTCTGTATTCAAGTAACAACCCTTGGCTTTCAATCCAATTAACTGAGTCATACTGTTACAAAACTCCAAGGAGAGAAAAATGTCAGCCCCATAAACTTAGAAATAACAGGATTGCTCTCTTTTTCTTTGAAGGACACACTTGTCTTTCAGCTGTATTACTTACTTAATATTTTATAGTTTCAAAATGAAAGGAAAACTTTGATTTTGAATTCCACTGGGTGGTACATTTAGGAAGAGCCACATACATACAGCTTATAGCAGTTTTCCAGATATGTGTGCCCTGCGTGTAAGAACTGAACAGATGAATATTCATTTTACTTATCCTAACCATATGGTCTCTTAATATAGAATAAGAGGAAGAAATTAAAACTTTTGCTCATGTATCATTTAGGCAAAACTGAGGAGGGTTGCTGAGTATCAGCTGGTATTCAGAGGAACCTAACAGGAGTGTCTAAGAATTATGTGAAAATCCCCTTCCTGGAAGTGAGGATGGTGGTCTGGGAAATGCAAGTTTCTTTCAAGATCTTTAATCACATTAAGGTTCCAAAAGCATAACCATTCCATAACTGCTCTGTGCAGTTCCAAAAATAGACTATGTGAACGGGCAAAGATGTTTGGAAAAATTGGTAGTTTTCCTTTGTTTAAAGTTCTACCTAATCACAGGGAGCAGTTTAGGTTTGGACAGAGGTAGCGTTTTGCAAGAAAGTACCTCAAAACAGAGATGTTCTGTGCAAATTCATTACTAAATGCCTGAATGTAAAGCAGAAATTTGATATCAAAAAGGGCATATTTTGAGAAAAGAGGAACTGAAAGAAACCCAAACCAAGGAATTAATGGATTTGGAGTAGAAGTTGATTAAAAGCAAAGAACAGTGAAATCCAGTCAATGGCAGATATTAATTTCAATAATCAAAAAAGGCGTTTTGGAAGGCTGACAAGTCCATCCCTCTCACTTGAACTGAAACATCAGAAGCAGCTTATTGTTAGTCTGATGTTACTAAAGCCTGATTCATGCTTTTGTAGTCTTTGCAGTTTCTCCTGACAATAATTTCTTTTTTCTTTTAATCCCTTTGCTATTAAATATGTTTCATAACTGAAAGGACAATTTTCTTTTTAAAATATGTGGTTTTGTATAGAATCATTACCAATCTGTAGTTTAGAAGCAAGCACAGCAAGGATTTCCCTGAAAGCTTCTGCACCTTTTCTATCCTTTCAGAACGTCAACTTTTTCTGGTTTTATAATTTTGTAAACTTATTGGTTTGGCTTGGCCTGGTTTCTGTACTTTTAGTACACACTAAAACCATGGGATTTGCTGTTGGTTCGTGTTTCCTAATGACAGCTTTTGAAGGATCTCTCTTAATATGAAGCCATAAAGTAAAAGTGGCAAAAAATGAACACTACAGACATGAGTTCTCTGGCATAAAAATAAGGTGTTTGGAAAAGAGAAATAACAGTTGAAAAGAGTGGAGAACTAAAAGATTAATCTCCTAGTGTCACTTGAGTTGACTTGATATATTATGTCATGAGTTTTATAAATAGAAAACCTATGTATTTGAGTACAGAAAGGGTAATGGAATGCAGTCTGTTGACAGCTTCATCTAGGATTGAAATGTGCCTTCAAAACCAGCACCCTAGCATTTAAAAATAAGGAGTTTCTTCAGCCATTCAAATAATGGATTCTAAAGGCACAGGTCACATGGTTGTCCCAAACATTTTTACAAAGCCCAAAATCCAGTGTTTTCCTTCACTTGCCTTTCTGGACTGAAAAGTTAAAGTAACAACTGTGTAATGAAATTATTCTGCAAAGGGCACAATACCTTGATGGTTACTTCATTTAGGTAAACTAACCCTTTTACTAGCTTGCCTTTTCTTAGAATATGCTCCCTACAATGAAGGAGAAAATGCTTAAACAACAAAAGCCTTTAAGTTTTTCACGATGCCACCTTGTGTGGACTACATTAACCATTTCTCTTGCACTCAGCTGGCTTCTGCACCTATTCTCTCTAAGAGTTACCATAGCTCTGTGCCATAGTTCTGCAGCTGCTCTTTAAAGAAGAATGATAGCTCTGTTTTATTTCCAGGACTAGACTATATTTTTATTTCACTCTTGCAGTAATTTCCTCTGTTATAGCTGTTCATATGAGATATTTAAAATTGCAAAATGATATAAACAGAGAGATAATTTTTAAGGTAAGAGGCTCTGGACCCTACAGATGATAATGGAAACTTAAAAATATCAAATTTGATTATTAATTTCTCCACTTATTCATGCCCTTTGAGTCTCATACAGTCATCAGACAACAGCAGATGCTCCTGATTAGGCAAGATTTGAATGACTGACCCTGGACTATGTGTAAAATGCTCTGTAACCTAAGACTTTATACAATGAATATATGGAAAGTATATGGAGATATGTATTCACTTAGGAACTAATAATGGGAATAAAATTTCAAGTTGCTGTTCCCAGTGCTTTGTGCACTAAAAGTTATCCAAAAGTGATTATTTTGCATGGTGTGGGAGCAAACAACTAGAAGGCACTTACAGTTTAAAAGAAGGGATAACTATCATGCTCTTGTGAGTAAAATGCAACAGGTAGATCTCTCTCATACAACTCAACCATCTCTTGGTTTACAGCCAGATCTGCAACACAGAAAGCAGTGGCAGAGGGTATTGCATTTTCATTTATGTTGATGCACTGCTGCAGAAAAAATCAAAAAGGGCAATTTTTTTAAACGAACATTCTTGGATTGTTTTTTCAGTGAAACACAATGATTTTTCCGGTTGCAATGTATAGCAACAAAACCGAATATTCATCTAAAAGTAGGTGTACTGGATGTTTAAGCTGGCCCAGGTGCTCTTCATTATGGCACCAGCAGGCTGGTCAGTAGCTCTACTCTGTGATAAAAGAAAGAAAAGAAAAGCTTACTGTCCAGGTAAGGATATTTTCCTTGGGCATAAGTCAGCTGTGATTACAAAGTTGCATGGAAACTATCACCCAACCATAATAGAAAGACCGTACATGGAAAGCTACTAACACTGAAATTCTGTATATAAATAATGGTGTCCGGTTGGCATGTTTGAGTCCTGGAAAATCACAGAGCACCTAGGCCTGAGCAAATCTGAAATAAATAATCAATGTCTTTCTAGAGAGTGTAATTATTGGCTTGTTGCATGCTGGGTAATGAACCCAGTATTGCAGACAACAGCGTTGTCAACAAAAGATGCAGTGCCCAGAAATCTCTTCCCTTTTCCATATGAGTAAAAGTAATTGGCAAGATAATTTTTAAACATACTGCGCCAGTAGCATAACAATGATAATGTAACCCTATTTATTTCACTGCTTCCATACTGCAGACGAAAGATCCACCAGTTGTACCTGTTTTGCACAGCCATTCTGCATGGCAACCAACCACTGCTTGTGGTGGGTCTGCACCAGGAGGGGCTGTTCATAACCTCTTGCCCTCTGGGTTTGTTGTGTTAGAGAAGTAACACACTGCTGGACCCAAAGCAGTCTCTTTTCATGGTGCCCCATGACAGAAGTGAATCCATGAAGGACCTTGAGCTTCCTTCTTTTTGAATATGGAGAGCACTGTCCCACACTTCAGCTATCAGTTTTCTTATAGTCCATTCCTATTTTCTTATACATCTCCAAGTCCTAGGTATTAAGCAATACCATAGGCTCAAAATACAGTAGTTTTCAGGGAAAATTGCTGAAAGAAGATGAGTTTATTCCTATTAAGTGGAAGAAATATGGGACTTGAGTTATAAATGGTCCCAAGAACTATTAATATTGATGGCATTTTAGGAGAGAAGAGCAGCTGTTCCCCTTAAGAAATTAATTTTAGGTCTCCTGTGCTATTTTTTAGGGTCAGTTTCAGATTCCCACAGTTAGATATAAAACTTCTGGTGCTGCATGTATTAATGAATTCATGAATTGCATGATGAAAATACTTTCTCCATGACTTCTAGACAGTTTCTTGATTTTGAGAAGCTTGGAGTATGCAAATATACAGGAGCAAATTTTGCCCTGCTGCTGTGCTGTACTGAAAAGCACCACTCCAATGCTCCTCGTGACAGGTCCCAGCAGATCACTGGAGTCTATGCCCAGTTGAACCACCATCTGAACTGTGGCCTGGCACACCCTCTTGTGCTTTGATTACAGACAGCACTGTCACAAAAGACAGGCCTGCAGCAGAGCTGCTTACCTTTCTGCAGCACAGGTGCCCCGAGCCCTGAAAATGTGTTTCATGCTCCCACTGTATGGGAAAGATCATGCAGCCATACAGGGTTCAGCCTTGTATTTATGTTCAGCCTTGTCACTGCAGGAGTCTGTAGGGGACTGGGAAGAGCAGCTCCATGTACCAGAGGCACTTGAACCAGGCCTGATCCCTGACAGCTCAGCTTTATCTCACAGAACTATGTCTTAAAGTTTATTAAACCCTTCCACAGGCCTGAAATAAGCTCATCAACAAACATAAATATTTTAAATCAAACATAAAAGCTAAGATTTTTATTGAAAGGATGACAAAGTCTTCCTCCCTTCCTTCCTCCCTCCCTTCTTCTCCTTTTTTACTCTTCCTCTTCATCACTTTCTCTCTTTTTTTCTTTTTGTCTTTTTAACTTTTTTCTCTTTTTCTTTTTCTTTTTCATTTCTTCCATTCTGCTTTGTTCCAAAACTTCAAATCAGCTCTGTTTTATCTTAACAAGCATGGTCATTTTATATTGCTTCAGCACACCATATCTAAATGACTTTTTAAAATAGGAAACATTAATAAAATTGTTCATGACAATAAGACAAATCCTTCTAATCTCACTGCTCTCAACACAACATACTTTGATTTTTAAAGCAAGATAGTACAAAGCCTATTTTACCATTGTGTAGTGGATGAAGAAAAAGAGAAATTTCAAAGAATTTCTAACTTCAAACCTGTTGTCTGCATGATTGTAATTAACTTATCTACCTCAAAGACAAACTTTGAAAATAGATCTGAAGAGAAGAAAACATGAAAATTGTACTAGGGCCTATTTTAACAAAAATTTTAATTGATAGGATTCTCTTCTCTCCAAGCCATAAGACCTTTATTGTACAATTTCACAGTTCTTTGAATAACATTTAATGAACAGGAACTGCTTAAAACACTTATTATACCAGATCCATTGTGTAACTTGCCCTACACACTGCAGTTGTGGGTAATCTTGTGTGGGTTCTGCTCACACTCAGAAATCATACTGCAGCTTCTTACTGCTTATCCCACACTTTCCTCTACAGAGAGTTTTGACCCAGACAGCTGCTACTCTTCTCCATTATCTGGTGGAAGTTTGGGTGCAGACAGGGTGGAGAGTATCTGCTTTTTAAATATCTGGTTCATATATGCTAATTAGGGATATATTCTCTCCCTGAGAAAAAATGGAAAGAATCCATTTCATTTCTGTTACCAGAAGGCTGGATCACAATAGCCTTTTTGCAATCCTATGTGGTAAATATTTGGTCAGTTTTGATAGCCCTGGTGTAGCTTCCCAGAACTGGAGAATATAAAGAGAGAAAGCCTCACTCAAGGTGACAGCCATTAAGCTATCTGTCTACTGAGGCATGGGATGGTTCACAAATAGTTTGGTGAGAGGTCAACATGATTTATCTTTAAGAAATAATGTCGAGGAACAGAGAGATATGAAAAAGATGCACTTAAATTTTGGTGTTTACCTTGAGAATCTTTGCTGCTCTGTGCAGATGTTCATGACAAGATCAATGTACAAATGAACCTGCATCTCACGTATTTAATTCTCTGCCATCTTCTTTCATACCTGTTGCAATTCAAGGCAGTATTCACAAACAGGTTCTTTCCTGGCCAAGTGATCCTAATGGCCTGCTCAGGTGTCTCATCTGAAATGACCACTCTCATGCCACTCATGTACATACAGATTCATGTGTTAAAGGGAAGGGCGTGTTTCTGATGTGGATTTCTTTCCAGGAGTGTACTACACCTCTTAATAACTCAGATGCCTGACACGAACAACTTTCTGGAGGCCATTTTCCTGACAATGGGAAGATTCCTGTGGTGGTATACATGAAAATCAGCTGGTAGCAGAAAAAGGTCCTGGGGAAATAAGGTCTTTTGGAAAAGAATAAAACTTCCTGATTTTTTGTCTTCCATTTGCCACCTTTTCTTCACTTACACTGCTGAAAACAACCAAGAGATCCGGAGGGACAGGAAAAGCTAAATAAAAATACCAAATAGGAATCTCTTAGAAAAGAGTAGAGGAAAACAGTGGGAATTAAAACTAAAATGAAAAAGATTAACTTTTTTTTTAATGATTGCACACCCTTTTGATATAACCCCATCAGACATGTTTCTAAATCACTATCATTTACCAAATTGTCACAGAGAGAACAGTCTGTCTAAGGAGATAGCAGAAGAAGTGCCAAACATTCACTAAGCCATAGTAACCAAAAAAGGCACAGGTATGTGAAAAAGATGGCGTAGCTTTTTTAAGAGAAAAATGCAGAGCCTAGATACCTTTAGAAGTATTAGTGGAAAACAAACAAGCAAACAATACCAACAACAGGGAATCAGGTTTTTTAAAAAAAAAGGCAAAGTCAAGTTGGGTAAGAAAATGCTTCTGGGAAAATGATAAGGTGCTGAAAAGGAGAAAGGAAAGTTTTGCTATATAAGTTTAAAAAGCATAAAATTTGTGTTCTTGAAGAAATATCTTTACAAAATGCCTTCTAGCTGGGTCTTTTAATCTCATTCTTTTCAAAGGTCATTCCTCATTATAATGTTAGATTTAATTTTAATCATACAGTAAAATTGTATGCATATTGCATATGTGAATAATAACTGTATTTTATTAAGATTACTTAGTGTAGCAGAAGCCATATAAATCATTTAGATAGGAAAATGTCATAGATTATATATTTTTTTTCTCTCCACCATTGCTCAAAGTACTGACATAAAACCACAGAATATGCTGAGGTGGAAGGGACCTACAAGGAACATTAAATCCAGCTCCTGGCTCTGCACAACACTGTCCCCAAGAGTCACACCATGAGCCTGAGAACATTGTCCAAATGCCCCTTAAGCTCTGTCAGCCTTGGTGCTGTGACCACTTCCTTGGGGAGCTGTTCCAGAGCCCAACCATCTTCTTCATGAAGAACGCTTTTCTAATACCCAACCTAAACATTCCTAACACAACTTCAGGCCACAACTGGCCACCACAGAGAAGAGATCAGGGTCTGTACCTCCTCTTCCCCTCACTAGGGAGTTGTAACTGCAGTGAGGTCTCCCCTCTCTCTCCTCTTCTCCATGCTGAACAGACAAAGTGCCCTCAGCCACTCCTCTCATGCTTCCCCTCAGGGCCCTTCACCACCCTCATGTCCCTCCTTTGGACACTCTCTAACTGCTCAATGTCCTTTTTGTATTGTGGCCCCCAGACCTGCCCCCAGCACTCGAGGTGAGGCTGCCTCAGTGCAGAGCAGAGCAGGACAATCCCCTCCCTTGCCTGGCTGGTGATGCTGGGCCTGATGCACCCCAGGACATGGGTGGCCCTCCTGGCTACTTGGGCCCTGCTGACTTGTATTCAATTCACCATTGACCATGTCCTCCAGGTCACTTCTCATGGTGCTGTTCTTCAGTATCTCATTCTTCTTTGTCCCTTCTTTCTGTACATCCAGGGTTGCCACATCCCAGGGGCAGAATCCAGCACTTTTCCTTCCTAAACTTCACACAGTTGATAATTGCCCAGTCCTCTGATTTGTGGAGGTCTCTGCACAGGGTCTCCCTGCCTTCCAGGGGGTCAACAGCTCCTCCAAATTTCATGTCACCAGGAAACTTATTCAGTATCCCTTTGAGTCCTGTATCCAAATCATCCCAAGATGATGTCCCCTTTTTAAAAGAATAGCAAAGTCAGGCTTAGAGCCACCTCAGATAATCTGATCTACATTTTGTTATAAGGCAAGACCAATTTTTTCCAGTTCAATTAGTGCTTACTAAGCTCACTTGGTGACTACACTAATATGTCCCTATGCTTCTTTGCATCTTCTGTTAGAAAATTTTTCATAGTATCTAATTTTAATTTTTTTTCCCTGCTAATCTTGGTGGTTTTTTATCCCCACCTTGGTGATGTTCCTATGACTCTTCTCACTCACTCCTCTTTTCTTCTCTAGAATAAAAAAAAATTACCAATTTATTCACAGCCTTCCTACTGGTCATGTTTTCTAGAACTCTATTGATTTGTTAAACTTTTTCACTTAATGTGCAGTGGTTCAGATGAGACATCCCTAATAATGCACTAGTTACAGACCCTATTTTTGTTTGTTTTCAAAGAGAAATTTTGTTACAAGCTAGTAACTCGTGCCCAGCCTGGCACTTATTGTAACCCTTCAGATCACTTCCTACATAGCTGCTGCTTCACAAGTTCTCCTCCTTTCAAAATTTGATTTAATTGTTGTATACTCAAATTCACGCTAATTTCACAATATGTTTTAGTGATCCTTCCCATTTAAAACTTCCTTCCTATTTCATACTCTTGAAGTCTCTGACTGGCGATTGTGATGTTATACAGCCATCTAATCTAAATGTCTAGATGATATTTTCCAGTACATTATATAAATGCCATGTACAGCCTGTCTGGAGAGGAAGGAAATCCTTTCCATTTTTTGATATACACAGGCCGTACTTTACTCTCACTTTGAAACTTTTTTTATTCTATTTTTTCTCTGTCTTTGGCAGCTCCCCTCACATAAGGGGTTTTCCATCTTTTCTTTCTCATTCTGCAAAATTTTGTGCAGCTTTTAAATTTGTGTTACTGGGAAAGCTCTGGGCAAAATATCAAGCAATCTTTCTTATATCACAACAAATATCTCACAGGTAACAAAACTTCACACACTTCTCCCCTGCACAACTTAAAGGTCACATGTCCTTAAGATTTTCCAGTCCTTTTTGGGACACCTCAGCTGCTCTTTTAGAATATCCCAAATCCTGCTACATTGCAATCATGGCCTATAATCTCAGCCTCAGCCATGGAAGACTTCCTTTTTTAAATAGTGAAATACCGTTTGTGGAAGGATCTGGTGCATTTCAATGCATGCAAGTTTGTTATCTATTATTCCAGTTAGAAAAAAGATTCTTCCACCTTGACCTCCTTTATCGCTAAGTTCCCTTTAACCTTCATAAAACAGACTGCCTGTAGAGAATTAGAAAATTCTCTGGAAGTAAAGCCTGGGAAATAAGTGCAAATATAGAGTGATTGTCCTGACCTCACAGGCAGCCTCACAGCTTTCTGAAGGGAATAAACAAAAATACAAGCAAACATTTTTCCAATTTGTGATTCTCAGTACATAAAGCGAAAATGTAAATCATTCTCATTTCTTCCTGCTGGGGAAGCAATGCATAAATAATCTATTAACATGCAAGGGCCAACAGGGTTAAGCTGCTCAAACACTGTCATTGATTTCTTCCCTTTCCCCATGTTCTTACTTCTCACTCAACTGGTACTAAGTAGCACTTCTTTGCAGTTATGCTGTAAAAGTTTGTTCCCCTGAGAATGTCTTGGAGCCTCTGCTGTTGAAACAATAATTACAAGGAGGTGAAGTATTTGACTAATCAGCAGCAGGAGTCTGTAGGGGTCCAAAGCTGAATGACAAATGCCAATATCCACTCAAGGCTTGTTGAATCACCAAGCCAATGTGGTGAAACCGATCCATCATCTTGTCACCGATTTTCCTTGCAGTGTCAGTAGTCTGACAATTAAAAAAAAAAAAAAAAGAAAAAAACCTTGTAATTACTATACATCACTCAGCAGTGATTGCAGGCACATGATAAATAGGATCTTTTGCTTTCCCTTTCCAGCACCTGATGTCTCGTGTTTTTATTTACGCATTTTCTGAGGCTGCTGTAGATACTAATTTAGATTTAGAATCTAAGTTTAGAGAGAATAAATGTACCATAAATACATATAATTTGGATTTTAATTACTATTCATTAAAGAAAGTTAAACTTCATGGCTAATTTAGAGAAGCAGTAGGCAAAATTTGGAGTGATATAATTCTAAGTACCGAACAGTGAGTTATTCCACTTACTTCTTACTGGCAATGGTTCTGACCAAATTTTGTGAACACAGTCTCAGAACAGGACACAAATCAAAGCAGAACTGGACTCTTGGGAACTCTTTGATACCACCATAGTTCTACAGCTCTAAACCCAACAACAGAACACTGACAGCTGCACACTTGGAATATAAATATCATTACAATAATAAAATAGCTAGACCCACCCCTTAGACTTGGTAAAATCCTTGTTATAGTTTAACTGTACAAAGTTTATTAGCCAGTAAAATATATCTCTGATAAAATCCATCCTTTTTTATTTCTTTTTTTTCTCTCAAGGAATTGCATGTCTTGGGACCACCATGCAAGAAAGCCTTTCTATGAATGCTCATACTTTGCATTTTAAACTCCTGCTGGATTTGTTCCTCAGGTATGAAAAGCTAGATGTTAGCAACATGAATGTTGTAGAAAGAGGACTTTTCTATTCAGTAAAGTAACTTTTTTTTTTCAGATGATATTAGATATCATTAGCACAAGGTGGGAAGTAAAACAAGAACAGGTGGCTCATGTGACTGCCCTCAACTAAACGGCACCTAAACAGCTAAATACAGTCAATACCCACAGTTGCTAACTAACTAATTGTTCCACAACATCCTCAGAGGAAATCTGCCACTCTGTAGTGTAATTTATGAACATTTAGTTTCAGCCTTCTTCATTTAGTTAGTGCTGCCTCTCTATATGGAGTTCAAACTAAATGTAATTCAAATGTAGAAAAATGAGAATCAAAAGGAGGCTGAATTTTTCACAAATTGAAATGCCATTGTAAAACTGATTTTATAAATCTTTTTCCATTGGTATCCTAGAGCAAGGACGAGAGGTATATGCATTTAAAACATACTTTTGGAGGACAGGAAGCCCTAATGAAATCATGATTAATGTTGCTGATGGATGATTTAGAATTCTTCCTGTTCTATTGAATTGAAACAGCTAAGTGATTGGAAATTATTAAGTTATTTATACATTTATGCTCTGGCTGAACGGGGGATTTTAATGTAAGAATTACATTAAAAGCCCTGCTTGCCAGGAGGAGTCGAAAACTAAAGTGTGGATTCTAGGTGTTGGATTTTTGTCTTTTATGTGCTTAATAAGAAATTATCAAAACAGCATAAAAGATTTCCTGTTTCTTTCAAACATTTGAAAACCAAAACAATAAGCAGGATTTACTTTCAAATATATAATAGTACATATATGCAAACATACATTTAAATATCCAATATGAGCACATAATAGCCATAGAAAGAAATCCTCCATTCTGAACTCCTGATAGGATTATAATTTCTGCAAAGGCTGTACCACAACAGGATACTGGAAACATTCTACTGTTTTCTGAACTTCTGCTTAAAAATTTAAAAAGGCAAACAAATACACAAGTTAAAAAAGAAAAATTCTACCTACTGAGTTATATGTTTACAGATTTTTCACTTACTACTCAGAACCAAATTTTAAGACAGCAAGGAAAAGAAAAGAAAGCAAATATTGCTATTGCTTTCCTGTTTATCTTGTTCACAGGAATTATTGATAGGATCACAGATGGAATAAATAAACAGTTAAAATTGAACTCATTAATATTTTGCCCCTACAACTATTACAAAGCCTTATAGATTTTAAAGTTTAGTTATAAGATTCCAAACTCTTCCTATTGGATTTAACCCTACACTTAAATTTTGTAATTCCTTCTCCTCAATAATCTTCCTAATTAATTATAAATAAGTATTTTAAAAATATATGCTCTCTATATGCATGGAGATTTTGCAGCATGAATAAAAACTATGGAATCAAAATTTCATTTTTAGTGCGTGCTCAGAAGTCAAGCAGGACTTTTCTGCTTATCAGTGTGCTTCCAAGTACCAATTATAGATTTAACACTAGGGCAACACCTGAGCACAGCTGACACAAAGTATACAAGGAGCCAGTGAAGGGCTAAAAGTCAAATACCCAAGTAAAGCAGACAAGACCATGGTAATTTTTCACGGAGTGCTGATAGTCTGCTTGGCCAGCACACACCTGCCAGTTCGCTTCTTACCTCTCTAATGCACCAGACTGTCCAAAACTGGGATGCATCAGAGTTGCCACTTAAATGCATGCCATCCCTCTTTTCAGTGTTTCATTTTCATATTAAAATTCTGTGTTCCTTCTCCTGCCTCCCTTCCTTCCTCCCTGTTTTCCTTCCTTGAAGGAGTGCTGTTGCTCCCACATTGCATTTTGGTTGCTCTCCGGCTTCTCTGTGTAGGCAGCCATGGTGTGATTCTATGCCTGGGTGTGCTCCCAAGAATGCAGGGTGACTGGCACAGCAAGGAAAAAGCAGAATAATTTCAGTAGGTTAAAATCCCAATCTCTGTGTCTTCCTTGCTGTTTTCTTGAATAAATGCACTATGTGTAGTTTCATTTTTGGTGGGTAAACGCATTGTCTTTCTAACAGTGAAAAGAAGAAAGAGAATATAGCAGTTATCAGGGGAATGAACAGTGACCTGTCCTTGAAAAGAGACAAGCACTAGCTTCTTGCTAACCTTGTGCCATAGAACTAGGAAACAAAATTCCTCTCCTGCAGAATGCTTTTAAAGAGCAAAGATTTTTTGTTGTCGTTATTTGGGGTTTTTTAACCTAATTTTTGATGATAGTGTGTGGACAGTTAGGCTGGTTAGCTAATTGTGCATTAATGTATTTTTAGATTTTGTCCTGTTCTTCCTCATATATGTGACCCAGTGAATTGCATGCTGGACTTCAAAACTGGTGAGAATTTAAAAGAATCCCAGTCTGTACCATGAATAGTGAACTATGAAGTAGAAATGGCATCTCTGCTAAAAATTGTGTGACTCTGCAAGGGCCCACTACAGTGCTGCTTGTGTTGTACCTGAAACATTGTGTCTTGCTACCCTAGTATTCAAAAACAGAGTGGCTCAATTGACTTACAGAACTGCTGCTGAGTATTCTTGTCATCAAATCTCATATATGTTAGTATGCTGCACTATGAACATTTTTCCTACTTTTCCTTTCCCCCCCCCCCATTTTTTAGTATTGATGTTACACACTAAATGCCATTTTAAATAAATATGTGTCATATCATTTAATTACTCAGCTGCACACACTAATTTAAAATCAGATACAATGGCACATGCTTTAGCCACTCCATTAGTGGTGCTTACACCTAAGTTTTATGCACGGAAGACAAGGCAAAGTATGACATTTGCTACCATGTCATTGAATAATTGAATCATTGAATGATGTTCTTGTGTGCAAGTAATATTTCACAGCAGAGATAACTCATCCACTACAGCTAAAAAGACAGTCACACTTATTCTTGAATTATTTTTAGGATTTTAGTCCATTCAGCAATACTAAACGCTAATAATGCTGGTGATATAGGTAAAGGTTTTTTGTTAATTTGGTGGTTGGGAGTTGGTTGGTTGGTAGGTTTGGTGTAGTTTTTAATTTTAAAAGATTGAATGTTTTTATTTGAAAAGGCTTACTTGATCTCGCTTTCAGAAGTGGGTTTGAAAAACATTTTTTGATTGTTTAGCTTTAGAGTTGAAAAAGCTAGTAACAATGAATAATTTATTGAATGAAGTTAACATGTTTTTCAGCTCACTGAATATTTATATAAAATTGCTGATCCTCTTGAATGTGCTCAGTATTTGAACTTACCCATTGATTTAGTTGGGCTCACAGTGGCGTAATTTTAAATACTCAGATCTAAGTTACATTACTTATGACTTATGATCAGATAGCATAATTTCACTTTGGGTTCTTTAAGCATGCATTCAAATATTTTTCATCTGCACTGTTTTGTACACAAAATGCAAAATTAGCCCTTTGAGGTTCCAGCAATGTGTTTTGCTACTTTGACTTACATTTCCCCAGTTCATAAGGGTTAAGACATTTATTGCAAGCTGAGATTCTTAGAAAGTAAGATAATGCTCATTACCAACAACAACTCAGCCTGAGACTACCCAGCTTGACACAGCTCTGAAGACTGTCACCCCTCCAGCCTGGCAGGACATCAAGGTCTTCAGATGCCACAGCTACCAGTCTGGTACATCCAAATAAACCTCTTCCATTTTTAGTCAACCCTGTTGGCAGGACAGGGAAGGTAGCGGCTGATGATGAACATATTCTAGTCCATGTACTCTCTTTACGCTGCGGACAGATAGGGATGAGAGAGGTCCAAGTCATTTCACACAGCTTTCCAGGACTGGTCAGTCCCCAGTGCTGCCTGGTCATAGTAACAAGGAATACATTTCTTAGTATATTTTGCCTTCTTGTATGGTGATGAGATTTTTAGGTGGAGATCTTTTATGATGAGGCTCATCTTAATAAATGCAGGGTGCCATTCAAGCACGCTCCCAATTCACTAAGACATTTTGCTGGGTGAAAGAACTGGGTGTAAACAGGACTTCCTCTGAGAATTGTCTTCCAGCTAGACCAGACTTTGTCTAATCATTGAAAACTGTATGACTGAGAAAACGATGACTGTGAGGAAAAAAATCATAGAGGTATAGCAAAGGAAACTAATCCCAAGGTTTAAAAAGTTGATAAAGTACAATTTTTACTTCTAAAATACAATTTTTACTCCAAAACTTCTGTTTTGGGGTATTCTTCTTTAAAAATTAACGTTGTTTTATATGTTAGAAATTAAACAGTTTTATTTAAAAATACCTTGATAATAAAACCCACAGACATGTTGGTGGGATTTGAAGTAGCACATTGAACTGAAAAGATCCAAATCCTTCAGCTTTGTAAAGTGTTGCATATATTGTTCATTGCATAACAGATTAATTTTTTATCAGGATTTTTTTCCAATTTATTTTAGTTAAAGGCAGTACAAAATTAAAAAAGCTGCTTGCAGCTGTGAGCAAAAAAAAAAAAAAAATCCCAAATTGTATCCTGTAGAGTATGTACTATACGCACCATATACTTAAAAGATGTTTTTGTTTTTGTTGTATGACTTCTTAGCAATCACCTCTTATTAAAAAAAAAAGAAAGAAACATGCTTGCATAGAAAATGATCTAATGCAACAGTATATTACCTCTAGAAACAGTATTAAGTTATAAAAGATATACTGCTTTGTAAGCAACATAGCTCATTCTATCCAGCTTTTTTTTTTTTTAACTTATTATTTTTTAATTTCACTGCCAAAGTTATATTCAGTTTTACCAATAAGAATTTAGAAGCATTTTCAGTAGGGAAAATATTTCACCAAATTTACAGTGGAGAAACTAGGATCAAAATTTGAACCCTATTTTTATTACATTTAGCTAAGAAGAACGGAAACAGAAACGTGAAAGATTTAGACAGTTGTGTGATAAGTTTTCTGCAACTGACAGGTAAGTTGCCACACTGAAACCAGGAGTGAACTCTCCTTGTCTTCAGCACAGGCCAGCAGAAGTTACTGCAGAGAAGATTGCACAGTGGATCTATAAACTGCTCAGAGAAAATGAGATTTTAGCTCTCATTTAATACAGGCTAAAGTCTGAGTTTCATCCTATGAATTACAGGTTTGTTTTCCTCGTTTATTATTTTACTGGGGGGATTGTTTGTCCTGGTTTAGGGCAATATTTAGGAGGAAACCTCTGGGGGGGGGGGTCTCCTCTAAGAAAAGCCGATTCCAACCACCCCTCCCCCAACAGGTTCGGGAAAAATTTCCTTAGAGAAAAGTGGAAAAAACTATTTATTTAACAAATAGAATATTCACAAGCATAGAAAATTTGGTTAATATGAAAACAATGAAACCTCTCCTTCCTGTGAAGAGATGGTAGATTCAGAGTCCGTCTGAGTCCGGTTCAGTTCTCCAGTGGGGGGGCCGATTGCCGGCCGGGCTGTAGAAGTCAGGAGGGCCCCCCGGGGATTCCCTGGTGTCTTTGGCCCACGCGATGACAACCAGTCCCAGGAGGAGGGGAAAGAAAAAATATCCAGCAAAAGAAACAAAGTCCCTCCCTGCAAAAAGCTGAGAAAGATCCGAGGAAACCCTCCGCTGTGTGCTTTTTCCACGTGCACGCCAGAGAGTGCGAGTGAGATATCTCTGTACTGCCGGAACGCAGCCTCTTCAAGACCTTTTCCATGGGAGTAAAGGTGTAACTCCTGCAGACAAACGGCAGAAAAACGGTGTTTTTTTCTCCACTTTCACTCTCTCCGTCTCTCTGGGCCTAACTTAAAGCTGTAGAGCTTAATATCCAGCATAAGCAGGAGGGGCAATTGGGGATTCAAAAAAGTCATGTGGCCAACCCAGGACATTGTTGTAGTGGTTTTTTTGCAGGGGAGGGTTGTTTGTTTGCATGCTTTCCCACTTTTGATCCTGCTTTTTAGAATTCTTGTTCCCTGAACTTAAAAATATCAAAAGTAAATGACATCAGCCCATTTCCCCACAAAAACTATTCCAGGGATCTCTGGGTATTGTATTGATTTCAGTTACTTTCACAATGTGTATATGGGTATGTGTACCTAATTGTGAGAGAGTTTTGGACATAAAAAGTCCTGAGAATCAACAATTCAGGTAAAAAAATGCCATTGCACAGTCATCTCCTTTTTTATATCTTTAACTTCCGTATTTCTTTCACTATGCACAGGCTCAGAATCCTGTGTGTATTTTAAAATGTAAAAAGCTACAAGGAATTTCACCTCTTCAGGGAGGAAGAAAAATGCTGTGGCTCGATCTAGACCATATATATCCAAAAATTTCGATGCTCACACCCCTTTGTGTTCTGTCACCTTTTCAATGTGCAACAGTTTTCATGCCCCCAGAATAAATAAAGCTTGGCAGAAATAAAATCACTACTGAATTTTCTTCCAGGAAGGTTCTGTATCCCCATCTTACCTCTTAACACAGAGTCCCAGTTTGTGAGTCTGAGCGAATTACCAGGAATACAGGCATTTATACACTGCAAATGGTACCGTCTACCCTGTAACAAAAACAAATACAGTTCTGATTTACAGTGGGTTTGGAAGATGGACTCCAACCAAAAAACTCTGAATTTGATGCGGCCTTCTATATCTTAAAATTTCTGTCAAGCCACATTTACAAGGAGTGACTCAAGGCTTTCTTCCAGCTATTGTTCCTATGGCAACTTCTCTGATATCACATTTGCATTTTTCCCAGTATGGTACCAGTGTAAAGCACCAGTGCTGGTCTAGAGCACCAACATGTCAAAATAAGTATCAGTTTTTACAACAGAGACGTTTGATAGAGGCTGCGTACTCCTCATGTTATCACTTTCCAGAGACTACCAGAAAAAAATGCAGAAGAAAGGTCAGGCTGAAGAATATTTAACAAGTCATTCAAAGTCAAATTTCTGGGAAAATAAATTATTTGAAACAAAAATTCAAAATATCATTTAATTTTCAAGCATGGTCAGCTATCTGTAAGTTCATCCTGCATATAGCAGGGAATAAGGAGACATTTAAGAATACAAATCTGAGATACAGATGGGTAAAGACCTTAAGGCCCCAGGGTAGGATGCAGTCAGCTTTGTTCAAGGTAAAAAATGGCATTCAAAACACATAAACAATCATAGCAAAACCAAAACAGAAAAATATTTTAAAGTAAAATAGCACAGTTTCAAAAGTCCCTCATTCACACAAAGTTATTCTGGTACATACAGGCCAGCCCTAATTCTTCCTCTAACCTCCTCCATAAAGTAATAGTATCATTTGATAGACAAGTCGTCTTCAAGCCCTTCTGTAGTTTCCACTTGTAGCAAGGTCCCATCTAGCTTTAAATGGACTTCATTACATCTCCACTGAGAGTCACGCAACCAGGCAACTGCTGGCAGTCAGCCTGCACTTCCGCAGAGTGTAACCAACCATTTTTCTAGGGAGAGAGGTGACACCAGCTATTTCCCAATCAATCCATTTATTGCCAGTTCTGGCATTCTCTGGTTTTGTTACTTAGATTCAAAATTTAACTAGTTCAGTAAAGTTAATGATAAACAAGTGAAGGTGTTTTTGTATTTGGCACAATAACCAAACAGTTATACATACATACAGTTTTTAAACATCTCTTAAATTCAGAATAACTTATTTTGTCTTTTAATGGCAAAATTTGCCTTTAAAAAATTACTAACAAAAGATTGTACTTGCAATTCCCTCAAAAATATCGGTGACTGTGTTTTTAATAATTTATTTTCATCACTACTTCCAGTATTACTGAATATATTAATGCTTATGTAAACAGTGACCTTTTATAATCATTTTAATTTCCCTTAAAAACTTTTAGGAATCAATCTGTAGTATCTCTGATCAAAGTACTGCTTTTTTCCCAGACATTATTTTAATTTACATACTGTGTTCATAAAACTTAATTACATTAGCATATTTTTAGTGGGCGGCCTTTTACAGTTCTTCCCTGAACAGATTGCTATGAGTCTTTATACTGCTCTTTTTTTTTTAATGTTTTAATGTTTAAAAATATGATAGCATCATAAGAGATTATGCCATCAGTGACAGCCTGAAAGAAAACAATCATAAATAGCAAAAAATAATGTAACTGGGATAAGGCTGAAAAAAAACCAAAATGAGGAGTCTACATCATAAAATCTGTTACAGGATATATACCAATATCTGAGGTGCCGTCTCTTAAGTAGGACCAGCAATTTCAAGGAGTCCATGATCCTGATGCAGAAGATTTGTTTGGTCTCCACACTTGCTTATCCTCTGTATGACCTTGTATCCATCACAACAGCTCAACTTTAATAAGGAAATTCCATTTTAGGTTCTTTTGCTTTGTGACTCCCATTGGTGAATGTTTCCCCGGACTCTTGAATGTTGAAAGAAGCCCTATTTAACACCCTCATTCACTGTCAACTGCAAGCATATTCGGGTATTTCCAGGTCTCTACAACTCAGAAGTATTTTAGTCTTCAGGGCTGAGCTCTTAATCAGGGACATGAACTGAACTGCAGAAATGCTTTTACTCCAGGCAGATTTCTTTATGCAATGACAATCTTTCTGAACATGCAGATTAACTCTGTCCTCTCACAGATGGTTCTCACCTTCTTGCTCTTACACCTGTTACACAAGATTTCTTTGCAACTCCTCTGTAAAACAAGTCATGGTCTTGCCCAACATGATCACCTCTATCTGAAAACAGTGTCTTAGAAGCAATGTAAATACTGTAGTTTAAGTTCTAGGAAGATATCTTTCTATTTTTTACAAAAATTACTCTCAAGGCTCTCATCATCTTCTCACTTCTCCTGAATTCAGCAGCTCCTACTGGGATTAAGGAGCAAAACAACTGCAGACAAGAGAGTAAACTCTTAAGAGTGTCCAGAACACTAAATCTATATTCTACCTAACAGAATGTTTTTCAAATGAGAATGAGCTGATATCTCCAAGCACATCGTCATAGCCAGTAGCTGTAAACTGAAAGCTACTCCTTCTGTAAATAATGGTTTGCAAATACTGACTTTGTTTTATCAGTACACTGGAAATGTATTGTAATCTGGAAATACATTGTAATCTGCACAAAATGGTGGGAAAATCTACATTTCTATGTAAACATACTTAATTAACCTAACCCTCTTAAAATGAAAGATTTTTAAAGTAAGTAAAAAAAGCATCTGAAAGTGATGGAAGAAGAAGCATTCCTGTGAGGAAGTTCTTATGTGGTTTTAACTTGCCATAAAGTTATAAAAATTTATAAAAATTGTCAGATGACTGTATTTGGTGGAACTTTAATGAGCAGGTTGAAGAGCTCTTTAAGCTGGCTCAGAAGAGACAGTTTTCTCTTTCATGCTTCACGTGTTTCCAGCTGAGGGGCTGAGCCTCAGTTTAGACTGAGGATGAGAAGGCTATACCTATGAAGAAGCTGACAGGAGATTCCTTTGATACCTGGCCAAGATTCAAAAGAAAAGAATGAAAATTAGCTGCATCTCTCAGGACAAATACCATATGTTCCATGCTTAGTTCACAAGAAAAGGGTGCATCCCTAGAAATGAGTTCCTCAGAACAGGGGACAAAAATGCCTCTATGGCATCTCATGATCTTATTTTAATAGTTGCCAAAAGGCCAATTCAACTTTTAGCATATGGCAGCAGAGCCCTGAGGCTGCACTAAATTATGCCTGTATCTTTATTTTCAGCAGTTAGGAATTACTAGAGCATGGAGAGTTATTGGCTATGTCCCTTTCTGCAGTAATTAAGATGGTGAAATATTTCAGCAGGAGTTTCTAAGGGATATTTCTTATGAACTACATCTGCTGGATAAAGGATGAGCTAGCTCATGTGAAGATTTCTAGTTTTGAAATACAAGGAAATACACTAAAATAGAAGGTGTCATAGCCCTGCAATACTAAGCATAATCAGACATGAAGCATAGCTCAGATATCCATTTTTCATCAGTCCTGTTCCTTTCAACAGAAAAACCAGACTATTTTTTTATACACAGCCCAGAGGCCAGTCCATTCAATGACATGGGGATACACATCACATTTACAATAATGGTTCTCTTGTTTGCTAGAACAACTAAAAGAATGCCAAGTAACACTATATATGCATCATCCAAAATTAAGTGCCTTGGCAATGGTTTTTATCATGCAATTCTGTGACTACTAGAAATGAAGTGCACATTACCGTCCATCAATATAATCCAATACGTGAAGCATATCTAGACACATACAGATTCTCCAGGAAGCCAAGCCATTCATTCCAAAATGAATTAGACCCATCATAACACAAAAATAATGAAGATCCTCACATCACCTGAATTCTGAAAAGCTCCTTTTCTCTAGGAAATACATCTGAAAAGAATAGCATGGGCTGGGTGATGCAACAGCACACCACAGTCACAGTGTGTGACTGTGTCCAGAACCCTTCAGCTGTGCTTCACACCCACAGGTAGAACCTCACCCTTCAGCACAGAGGGCTAAATTCTTGCTCCTACACTCATAGAAATATACTGGGCAACTGCAAAAGGATGGACTAAGCACAAAGTGTGATGCTGAATCATAAAGACACAGACTGTCAATTGAGATAAGGGCTAATCAGAAAGGCCTTTACAAGAAGGAAGCAGGCATCTTCACCCATTCTCTGGAATTCTGTGCAATGGGAAAATTCAATCAAGAGTAATCTAATAATAAATGTGATCTCCCAAAAGTTTTTCGATAGGCTTTTAACTCAGGTCTGAGTACAACAAAAGGATTAAAGCTCCTAAATGACTACTAATGATCAAACATATGGCTCATTTAAGTATTAGTTTTCATCATGAGAAAATGCTGGCAGTTAAAATCCTGAGTTTCCATATTGAGAATTACAATAAATATGTTAACTGATTAATTTAGGTGCATACTTGTGAAAGAACAATGGCAAGGGAAACCAAGTGACAGAATATAAAACTGAGGAGTGATGGAGGTAATTAACTAATTCAAGTGGCTAATGAAAGTAATAACATCTTATCCCTAAAGCATTCAACTCCAGGTTTGGCTGCTGTGCCATAAAAAAAAGCATATTAGAATGTATTAGAAATGAAGAAGCTCTGACAGCAGGAAACAGATGTGCTTAGATACACAGAAAAAATGCTGTAGAAGAAAAATGCCAATGAGAATCAACCTTTGGGGAAATTCAACTAGAAAGGAAGTATTAGTTGTTTGAAACAATCAAATGGTAGTATATAAAAGGAAAAGGGAGACTGTTTCACTTCCTCATTCAATTACCATAAATCTTGAAAGCAGCCAGACAATATTGTCTGTATTTAAAAATAATCAATTGCTTATTCCCAGCAACACTCAAGTAGTTGAGGGCACTCATTGCAGAGGGCATTACCAGAGTCAAAATCTTATCAAGTCAATGAAAACTGAACTTGAGTTGAAAAAGTAGAGAAAAAATATTAAAGATTAAAACATCTAGAATAAAGTACAAAAACACTACTACTACTACTACTACTACTACAGCTGCTGCTGCCGCTCCTAATTACTGAGCCTAGAAGTGTTCCACTAATTATTAATGAAGGGCATGTGCTACAACTGTTTCTAAGACAACTGATAAATTGCAGAAGTTTTACACGGCATTATTTGGACTTTTGATTTCATACAAGAGTATTTGTAAAAATTCCTGCTTCTATTACTTCAATTTAACTAAAGGCCGTAATGCTCTTCTGGGATAATGGCATAACATGTTAATCTTTTCCATTGTGACACTATTCCTAGAATATCTTCCTCATCAGATACACCTGTATTTCACAAGTAGTTAACTCCAGTAACAATTAAATTTTTATCATTATGATGTTCCTGATGCCTAATCAGATTTTATACTTTGACAACTTATCCAAAGAGACATCCAAGATGAGAGAGTTTCTTTGAATTTCATAAAGGCCCAGGCAAAACTGGAGATCAGGAGACTTTTTGCTGTCTGAAAAGTCCTAAAATTAAATGCATGAAAAGTTTTCCCTATTGCTTTCTAAAAGCAGTCTTTCAGGGAGTGATAATGCTGCACTGGTTGTAAGGAGTAGATAAAACCAGGATGAGAGGCATGCATGACTTCCCAAATCTGAACTAAATTATTATTCTGGACACTTATTTTATGCCTATTCAGCTATTTCCTATTTATCTACTTTATTCATTACTTTTACTGGAGTCATAAGCTAGCACTCTCTGCTTACTAATTTGTATGAGCCAATCAAAGTTTCACAAAAATTGTGTGTGACTAGTCAGTATGGCTTCTGGAATGAAATGATCCTCTGAATTGTGTTTATATCACACTGATAATAGAGTAGGAAGTTAGATTGCAATAAGTGAATAGTTAATTGCTCATCTTTCCTTTAAGACTTCTTGGGAAATGTGCTTAGCAATATAACCATTTACTTTGTGGATCTCCAAAAATTATGCTATATATTATAATTTTTAAAATAATACCACAGGGAATTAGAGATTTAATATTCCTAGCTAGCTTTCTAAATTTTACATTTTAATATGTACAGTATGTTTGAGATATTAAGTATGTCTCAGCAGGAAAACAGCTAATATGTAGTCTAAAATTATTTTCAAAGTTTTACTTCTGTGCCTGTGACTGCAGAACTGAGTGATTCCAAAGGACACAAGAGAAAAAAGGGCAGGGTGGAGAGATTAAGAGATGACTGAAATTTAAATTAGGCCGTTGAGAGCAAGGGGTCAATTTGTTGCTCGACTATTTATAAACTGTGAGAGCCTGAATTCCATCAATGGCAAACGAAGTAATGTCTTAAAATGCTGCCCTTGCAAGAAGGAAGCAGGCATCTTCACCCATTCTCTGGAATTCTGTGCAATGGGAAAATTCAATCAAGAGTAATCCAATAATAAATGTGAGCTAGGATGAATCTGGTGTTCAGGAGTCTTTTTCTTTTACAGTCTGGGGCACTAAAGATATTTCAGAAATTTCAACCACTTTTCTTAGAAAGTGATATTGTAGTAAACAGTTGCTAAGATACTTGTAATGATAAATAAATAAAGTGCAAAATTAAGTTAAAATCTTCTAAAAAACAAGCTTTTGCTCAAATTTTGTAAGCAGCAAATTTAAGACTGTGATAATTGTCACACATAAACTAAAAAAACCCCAAGCTAGTTAGTGCTAAGGAAGCATGTCTTTAAAACAATATTACAAGATCACTTTCCATACTGCTATTGTATAATTCTTGAAACTTGTTATGTCCAAATTTCATAGCTAGTGAACATAAAGTTAATACACATCTTGAATTTCTTTTTCTTTCAAGTTAAATTAGATGGAAAATTTCATTCTCTCCTCATAAAAGTGAGACCTAAGTAAGAAAACACTGCCTCTTAATACAGAAAAAAACAGTATTTTTATATTCTGCTCAGCTTAACAAATTTTTATTTAAGGTTGTTTTTACCACTTGAATGGTGTCCCTACTGAAGTGATCCTCCATGAAAATGCTAACTTATCTTTAAACAACTTTTCACAAGGATTTTTTCTTGGGAGAGCACATGCAGAAGTCTCTGCTCACCCTCCAGCTCAAGAGGACCCTGGCAGGACATAATCCCAAAACTCAGATGTCTCTGCAGGTTGAAGCCAGCAATTGGAAGGTGACACTGTTATGGTTTCTGCTGTGATGAACAGGATTTCATGGCCCACAGAGTTTCATCTAAACCTCTAAGTCCATGGCAAAAAAAAAAAAAAAAAGGAAAATGGAAGACAAAACATTGACTTTAATAGTCTGCACTGCTTAATTGTTATGGTGATAATCTTGACAAAAATTCTTGAACTTCCAATTATTTTAGAAAAAATACGTATTTCTCCCTGTATTCAATACATGATCAAGCAGCATGTTCTAGCTAAGTAATTATAAAAAATGTCTAATCATTTTCCCTACTGAGGACTTCAAATCTGTAAAAAAATTCGCATACATTGACAATGAGGGATCAAAAAATTACCATCAAGTCTCAATCTTCATTGAAGTTGCCCTTTAAACAAAAATGCATTGTCTGAACTGATTAGATACATGATAAGACTGTAATAATGATTTTAAAAAGGGAACATACTTATGGTTTTCAGTTTTATTAAATTGAAAATTTCTGTACCACAATTATGTATGTGTTTCAGGAGCACACAGATCTGTAGAATTTCTATCTTTGTGTAATAATAAAAATATTTAATAAGAGTAGTGATTCACCTGAGCACAGCATAAAGTTTTTTTTGTAGTATCCATATGTGTGCTGCCTGAGATCAAATTGCATTATAAAACAGTATTTAGATGCCAGTATCACTCAGTCAAATATGATGAACAAGTTCCTGGAGCTAATAATTTATAAAAATCCTTCCCTTTCTCTTTTTTTATGGAAGCTAAGCAAACTCTTCCCAAAAATATAGACTTCTCCTCTTCAGGTATCTTTTTTTTCCACTAAATTAAGTAGTTAAACAATATTTGATAGTCCTAAAAAATGACTCATCATATCAATATAATTGATAAATTTAGCTGTTTTCCTTCTCTATGGAAGCCAGTGGGCCCGGGAACATTATCAAAGCCTACTGGAGACACAGCCCTAGCCCTGTGTCATCCTCTGCAGTCAGGATGACCTAGGCTCTCCCCCCCAAGACACCCCTCGGCCTGATTTATATTTATGTTAATTTCCCAGTTGTCCCCTTGGTCTCCCTGCCCCTTCTTACCATAGAGAGCTGTTCTGGAAGGTTCCTTTGTAGTCAATGCCCTGTTGGTCCATTACCCTTAATCCCGCCTCCTGTGTTGCCCTGTTGGCTCCCTAGCCCACCCATCCCAGTTGTACAACCGCCTTGCCCTTTCCTCATTGGTTGGTGCAAACCCCATCTCCCCTGTATTTAAGGTTTCTCCCCTTAAGGTTCTCTGTCTTCTGCCCCACAGACCCTTTAGGTGACACGCTGTGTCCCTGGAACCCGAACAGAAGATCCCTCCACTCTTTGCTGCTGGCTGTGTGTGCTTTCATTATTGTGTGTATGCTCCAGTTTGGTGCGAGTGGTGGTTTTATCTCTGGATATTTCCGTTGCCCCAACCATCCAGGTCCAGGGGGTCAGCGACACTTCTCTGCATGGTTTTGTACTGTAAAATGTTCTTAATTTACTGAAGTGACATGAAGCATTCCCAAAGAACATTGGGCTAATCTGTAAAACATAGAAAAGGGTAACAGGCACAGCTTCCATATAACCAGATTGCATTATTCTGTTTTGCTTTCATGTAATGCAAAGGTTACAAGGAATAGATAAGAGTTCCAAAGTAACAGCTCCTGATAATTTCAAAATGGGTCTCTAAAATACAATGCTTGAATTAACTCTAGAGATTTTCCTAAATCCTGGATGCTGACCAGTGTACATGATACATTTGATCTTTATGGGAAAACAGGAGTTTTAAATTACTCCAAAGAGTTAAAAAGGCACTCTCAAAAGAAATGTGGGAAATTTATGTGGGCAACAGGTACTGCATGCAGGGCATTCTGAGCAGAAGAATTAGTCTATACTGGTCTACAAACTGTAGAGGACTATGGCACAGCTCTGCTACTCATCTGTGTTATCTATCATATTTTACAGGAAAAAGTGATCAGTTTTTAATTTATTTCTATCCGGCCCACTTCTAGAGTCTGGGGAGAACAAGTTTGCCTATAGATAAAATTGAACCAAGTGGATAAAGGAGACATAAAATGCTTCTCAGTTAAAAAAATAATGTATTTCCTGATACGAAGTAGGAAAAATCAGGGGTTAGACTCCGTGCCCATTTGAGACAGCAATAGGCTCCTTGTCTCTATTTTGTTATGTCTGTATGGCAAGCTACTCTGATCAACTGCATAGTAGTAATGTCAGGTATTACACACATGGTTCCCCTGCTGCTTGACTTTAAACAATTATTACACCTCCTTGCAGAATCAGCCTGGGAAAGAAGTGTTTGTATTAGCACAGGGAAGGAATCTTACAGAATAATCTCTCTCCTCTGTTCTCTTATAAGAGATAATTTCTTTCCCAAAAAGCTCAATGACACCACAAGTCAATAGAGATTAACGAAACAAATAGAGACAAAAAAATCTGCTCTGGGAAATATTTCTATGCTTGATTGTTTGCTTGCTAGAGAAGTACCCATTAAAATGTATAAATCCTATAACCTGCAGATTTCCTCTTTTTAAATGTCACTTCTTAGGTGAAAAGAAAAAAGGACAGATTGCAAATTAAATCATAGAAAAGCACTGTCATGCTGTTGGAATAATACTCAGTGTGGAAGAGTTATTTCTTTAGATATATAAAATCAGTGACAGTTGATAGCTCTAAAATGTCATCATGCCTCTAGGAAAAAATAAAAGAAAAAAAGGAAAGCTGTGGCAAGTAAAATGACTGCAAAGCTAAAACAGTAAACATGTCATTTGCAACCTACATGGCTCTGCATTCAGTGTGTTTATATAGTAGAGCAATAGAAAAAGTCCCACAGCTGAAGTAGCAGGAATTGAATGCAAGTTGCCTACATCAGAGAAAGTTTAATAAAATGACTGAAATTCATTTCTGTTTAGAGAATAGCAATATCCATGTTATATCTTGCACAAGTCAATCTGAGAAGACAATAACTAAAGATCCAGAGAATAAAACAGCCTATTCATCCAGTGCTGGTTACCTCTGTTAGAGATGAGCTCTGAAGTATTTTGATGGGGCACAGTTGAGTACCTTATTATTCTCTGAGTACTGTTGTGTTTTCTGTTACACTGAGGTCCTTAACTCTGTTCAGTTTCTCTGAACTACATAGCACATGACAGAAAAACTTCATTCAGGTTTTGAAATCAGTTTCTGACTGTCATATTTGGATAACTGAGATAAGGTGTCACTGGCCTACTAAGGATTCTTTAATCAATGGTCAGACAAGGAACCAGAAGCCCACTATTTTTTATCACACAAAGTGAAGAACAACTAAGAGAAGCAGCAGAACTATTTGTGTCAACATTGGTAAATGGATGTAATATAGGAACAAGACAAGGACTGATCTCAACCCCTTCTTCAACTTAGGCACATAGACACATAGATATTAGGAGGTGAAGAGGTAAGTAACTCCAGAATATATTCACCGAAAATATTAATTAAAATATTTTAATAATAGACTTTCATGTGGACAATCTATATATTGAAGAAACATTACCATCATATCTTTTATGTTGAAGTCAGTCAGATAAAATTTCATGTACAGAAATTCCTAATTGATTTGACCATAAAATAAGCTTTTTCTTCAATAAAGAATGATGAAGTGATAAGAATCTATATTTACATATGCATGTATATACATATTTTCACAAACATAAAGAAACAGCAAAAAAGGGAAAGAATAAAAAAGACTTCATAATTCTACTTCAACATGCATACAGATACCATCAGACTAATATTATGGAAATAAAAACTAAAAGAAAAATACAGAGTTCTACAGAAAGAAGGGCTGACCTGAACTTGCCAAAACTCCTGCAAACAGCACAGAGCTTCACTGCACAGTGAAGAAATGACATGGTGACACACCAAGGTCTCTCCACTTTGGTCTGACTGAAGGGAAAAGAGCACTAGACAACACCATGTCTTATCATCTTTATCTGCAGAGATAAACCCAGCTGCCTCTGCACAGATAAGTAGTTTCAGTGATGTATGACACAAGCAGATAAACCAGTTTCCTTTGATAGTTCTGCTTTCTTGTTGGTTCCCACTGAATGAAGAACACAGACTGTAACTAGTGTACCAACTCTGAATTTTGTTGAAAACCAAATAGTTTTCAATATCACTAGTACAAGATGCACACAGCAGGGAAAAAAAAATGTTCAGGTCTTAAGCTATTTACCTATGTTTAAAAACAGAATTTGCACATTGCAAACTTGAAGAGCTGGACAGAAGTCTTGATCTCAGTAGGAAGTGTGGCTTGCACCCAGTTGGCAACTAAACACTTGCTCCCCCCCAGTGGGATGTGGGAGAGAACTGAAAGGGTAAAAGTAAGATAACTCATGGGTTGAGACTAGAACAGCTTAATAATTTAATTTAAAGCAATAGTAATAGTAAAAGTAATAGTACAACTAATACTACTAACTAATAATACATTACTATTAATAATACTAATTGTACTAATAATAGAAACACTAACAATAATAATAGTGATGATGATGATGACGAAAGTAATAATAATAATAATAATAATAATAATAATAATAATAATAATAATA
>JAHLSL010013452.1:2473887-2523054 GCA_025920805.1 Petroica traversi | reverse complement strand
TAATAATAATAATAATAATAATAATAATAATAATAATAATAATAATAATAATAGCAGCAACAACAACAACAACATGCTAACCATCAACCATTCGATGCCTAGGCACTTCCTGGCCAGTTTGTCCCCTAATTTACATGCTCAGAATGATGCCTTATGTCAAGGATTATCCCTGTGGCCAGTTGGGGTCAGCTATCCTGATGTGCTGTGCCCCAAAGCCACTTTTCTGGCAGGGCAGCATGACAAACAGAAACGTCCTTGACTTAGTGTAAGCACTGCTCAGCAGCAACTGAACCATCAGTGGGTCACCAATGTTATTCTCATTCTAAACCCAAACCAAAGCACTGTACCTGCTAACAGAAGGAAAACTAACTCTATCCCAGATAAACCAGGACAGTAGGGGATCATTGTATTATGCCATTGTAAAAGTCTATTTTGTGCCTAATGTAGTTTTAAGTTTCACTTTGAAGACAATACTGTTGATTACCATCTTCTCAGAGGTATGTTGGTCTTTTACTATAATATGAAAGCACAGTGGTCTAGGAGGCTGCATTTCTTCTTCATGTACTGGATATCAGAGAAAGCCCATCATCTTTGCTGCCAAACCTAAATCTCCCAGGTGGGCATGGACTTTGTGCAAAAGCTGAAACAAAACTATTTTTATTCCTTCCTGAGAAATTCCTCAAATGGAGCTGTTCTTCAAAGTATGCTGTTAGGGAGGGAAGAAGACTTCATTTCTACATCAAGAAATTCAATCATAAGACTGAATATAAAAGATTTGTGTAAGAGCATATGACTAAAGACACGACTCCTTTTTTAAAGGATTTATCTCTTGTGTGAAAATTATTCACAATCCTTAATTATCACCTGATACAGACAGAAGGCAGAAAATCCTAGCTGAGACTCAAAAAAAAAAAAGTGGTATTAATGTATTAGGCTTTTTTGGCAATTTCTGTGGCCTTTGCAACTTATTGAAAAAAAATGTTAGAGAAACATCATACAGCCAGTAAGCCTGTCTCCAAACCAAAACTAAAGCAAAGGTGCAAACATTAACTTTAGTTATAGTTCTGAGTGCTGTGGCAGATACAATTAGCAAAGATCATTCATCACTATTTTTGTTCCCAGAAAAAAACCTGAAAAAGTTCTTCAAAGCAAGCAAATTGAAGTAAATGGAAGCAAAACAAATCCCAAAGCAGGTTTTGCAACAATTATGCTAGAAAGAAACCATCTGAGTGGGTAAGAAAATGCAGTACATAGGTGTTCCCTTAATTCATTTAACATGCTAATAAAATAGAATTTTTAAGAGATTCAGTGATGAGCAGTTTGTTCTGTGTAAAACTGTTCAAGGACTTGACCTTCAATCATCTAATTAGAGTCAGGAGGATATCACTGATGATAATCATTATGTTTGCCACTTGCTGTGTATTGCATCTTTCAGACAAGAATGTCAAAACTTCACAGACATCAATTAATTGCTATTCTTACCAATTCTCTCTCAGATTGTTATTGGTATTACATTCTTATGTAATTAAATATTTTATACACACTCTTAGTTGCCTCGAAGTACTTTAGGTTATTAACTTTATGCAACCTCAGTTAAGAAAACACCACGGAATGTTTTTAGATTACCAGAAACATTAGTCAACAGACTTTGAAAGCTACTCTCAAGATTCCCAACTGCAGGTTTCAAGGTCTGCATTTGCCCTGTATTATAGTGGAGAAATGTTCAGAACTAGTGAATGGCTTTATTTGGAGAGTAATATTATTTATCATTTGTATCTAAACAAGAACTAAATAGAGTTTTCATCAAATCTCACGAGTACTGAGCAATAACTAATTTTGCAAAGTTTTGCAAAAGACTTATGTGATTTCCGTTGTTTTTTTTTATTTTTCTGTTCACAAATCCCTCCTACTTTTTCTGGAAGATTTCTTTTGTGCTCTTCCTAAATGTGTGCAGAAATCAGATTTCTACTAGCCTGGATTCCAGACTGACACCATATTCAGAGGACCTGGAAGAAGGTGATAGCTCAGGAAAATTATATCTTCGAGTCAACAAAAAAATCTGAATCTCTGCATCCATAATAAGAGTGGATATTTCTGCTGGAGCCACACATGCACTCGAAGTAGTTATATACCCCCATATTCAGTTGTCTCCTCTCCACCTCCAGAACTACCTTTTTGGTGTCCAGATGTGATCGCTCTCCTTTTTCTTTTCCTTGTAACTATCTTCCACACTCTGCTCAGTACTGTTGTCCTTCGTGACAAACAAGACCACACTAAACCCACCTGTCTAGTTTGTAGCATCATATGAAAGCTTGTCCTGTTTGACCCTTTTTTTAACAAGTCTACATAGAAGTAATCAGGCTCGGAACCATTGTCACACTTCACAACTCCACTTCTAAACAAGTCATGTGGTTTGGGAAGGAGGCATCTTGACTGTTTCATACAGGGCCCCTCTGTAGCACATTTGTGTGGTTTGGATGAATCTGTTACCTGTTGCCTTTGCAGGACCTCAAGCTTTGCCCCTCTGTAGCACATTTGTGTGGTTTGGATGAATCTGTTACCTGTTGCCTTTGCAGGACTTCAAGCTTTGTCATGTGTGAGCAATTCTGTGATCTTGTCATGAAATTCTGTCCACACCATTGAAAATGTTAATGTAGAGACACCACTGAAAATAAGCCCTGCATTAATATTTGCCTGAAACACAGACTACTGCTAAGCCTCATCTGATTTATGCAAACACAGAATTCCAGATTTTTTAATAAAAAAAAAAAAAATCGAAACATACTAATATTAGTTTTAGAAATTTCAATGCCCTGTTATTTCAATCAAAATGCATTCCACATTCAGAGAAAATTAGCTTATGCTGAGAAGAAAAATTTATTAACCTACAGAAAAAGAATTATATTATTTTGAAACTTCAGTCTGTTTGCATAGGTCTAACAGTGATAATTAAGGAGACAATGAAAATAACCAAGTAAATGTAGAAGAAATTGCATATCAAACAGTCAAAATTTTGAGCACACAGTTCTGCAACCCTATAACATCTCTACATACCAGAGAGAAACATAGTGAATGTATTTTGTAATTTATTTGGCAAAGCGGCTTGCAACATCTTCTGCATGCTCTGGTTTCTTTGGGTGCTTCCTCACTTGCCTTCTTGCCCTTGTCACAGACAATATAACAATTTAAGATGTAGTTTTTGCCCTATGGATTGCTAAGAGAAGATTTAAAAAGAGCCAGCCATGAAAACAGAAAAGTTTGCATCAGATATTTATGATTTTAAGTTGAAAAAGCAATTCTGCACCACTGCTGAAGTATTATTAGGATAAGGACACCACCAGGCCAGCAGATGTTGTAGCTATGTCCTCAACATATCCCTATTACACCTCAAAGCAATTTACATGCAACAAGTATGAAATAAAGCTCCAGAACACCAGAGGTGAGCTACTTAAAAATAAGTTTTTTCACCCACAGTAGCGATCATCCTAACACCCACCATCTCAAAGGGAGATGACATCTAAGACCTCCCAAATACTCATACCATGTGAACAAATTCTACTGTGTAACAAGACTAGCACTGGAATTTTAACAAATATAGACCTAAATGCCTTCTTTACTAGCTGATCATACAGGGTCCTTGAAGACAGGACGAAACGTGTCACTCAGTGCAGCACTCTCCCACACCATTGAACTTTCATCGCCATGTAGTCTGTGTAAACTCACACTTCAAAAAAGTTGGTAGTGCATGTGGAAAGGTAAACTTCCCTGAGAATTTGTTTCTTGTCTCTATGAAAGGACATTTGAGATGAAGGCCTGCTGTTTAACAAACATATTTGAGCTGGACTTTGTTTAAAGAATTAATAGAAAACTTACCCAACAGTGCAGTCAACATCAGAAAAAGTCATGGGCAGTATTTGTTTCATTTAAAGTTCAAAGGATAAATTTAGTCTCTGTTAATTATTTTTTCCTAGTAAGAACAGAAAGAAGCCACTTTGTCTAAACTCATGCGCAGCAGAATGCTAAAAATTTTAAAGGCCATAATTACCTTACTTTTGATTAATGGAGGGCATGCCAGCCTTCTAAATAGTTTAGTATTTATGTGAGTAAATATATTACCATTACAGTAAAATTGACTGCTTCTTATTTGGTTCTTAAATGCATGCTTTCCATACACAATCCACTGAAAATTTAAAGACACTCAGAAAGCATTTGTGTAGCTCAGAGCTGAGACCTTCTAATGGCTTTCCCTCCATATTGCATCCTACATTGACTAAAAAATTATTGTGGCTAGGGAAGAAGAGTCCATTTGAGGCTTACAGGGGCCCACAAAGATTCTCTGTTTTCTGGCGCAGAGTATAATTGTTCTTTAATGTTTTAGGATGCAACATTGTACTGATGATTTGGGAAAAAGAGAAAAATTGTTTCATACATTTTGCTGCAGATACTGATTTAAATTCATTGTTGCCACTTAGCTAGGGGTTAACAGCTGAGCAGCTGGGAAGACATGGTATATCTTACTGCTTCCTCTGAAATGAATTTAAACTAACCTTTCTGACATTAACCAAGACTACACTACCAACTACAAAATGATAACTCTAGGGGCTTTTAAAACTTCCAGTTAGCTACAAGAACACCTCAGTTTGCTGCTTTAATTAACTGAAAACCAAGTCTGCTAACAGGAAAAAAAAGTGCCGGGTTCAACAAGTCTATCCACACTGATGTAACTTTCACACAGGAATGTCACAATTAAATCCCTAATAACCAAATGTAATTGCTTTTCTGTGGTAAATTTTATCATTTAAGCTGATACTGCTGCAATTTCCTCACAACAGTATAAATACAATCAAGAATAATTCCATATATTTCAATCCAATGAGATAAAGTAATTGGTGTAAAGCCAAAGTTTTTAACTCAGATCTGAAGAAGCTTGGCATATATTTTGCAATTCTACATTCTGCTAAAAATGTTAACATTAATAATTTGCCATATTTAACCCAGGTAAAGAATGAAAAAGGAAAAAGACTAATTGAATTTTGTTAGTCAAAGAAGTTGTGTGGATTGCAAGAGTGAAGAACTTACACAGTACATGACAACTATAAATTCAGTAATTTAGAAACTCTTGGAGAGGAAAAAACCTCCAAATGATTCATGCTGTTCTGTATATTAAAGGTAGCACTGTTTTGCTTTTATGGAGTCCCTCGATTCTTCTCTTAGTTGCTCATTTCCCGTGAAAATCATCATCAACTAAAACTAATTTCTCAGGACTGTGTACTAGTCCATGTTGAGTACTGTAGATATGGCAATATTAGTGTGTTAATAAAAGAAAAACCAACAACAACAACCACCCCCACTTTTTTTTTTCATTGCTTTCTCTAACAAAACTTCTTTAAAAGACTTTTTTGTTTATTTATTTTTATGTGGAATCCATTGTGATTCTGAATATAAAAATCAATTTCAAATCCAGTTTTATTAAATAAAGTGATCAAAGTGCAAGGCACAACTGGCCTTTCTCAGCATTAAGTATGTACATCACATGCATGCTGATTATACAATTGACTTTTCAACCGGGAATGCCTTACAATTAAGAGCCATCTGTTTTCGTAATTTTTATGTAGCATTTAGTAGACCTCATACAGTTTCATGAGTACACTGAGTATTTAAAATGTTCATTTCTTTATAATTTTACAATGGAAGCTAAAAATTTCCTTATTGTTTCCTCATTGGATTATCTCCTTGAGCTGTCTGTGCTTAATTCTTGCACTGGTGTTGAATACAGTCAGAAAGCTTGTGGTGAAAAAACAAACCACAAAAAAACAAGAAGAAATATTTTGGATGTTTATATATCTTATCGAATGAATGACTCCACCTGAACTGAGAAAGTGTACTGAGCTACAATCAGTGTCAAAGTCCAACATTACTATTTCCTCAGCATCACATTAACAGAACATACAAGTAACGCAAGTATCAGTAGCACAGGAGTGGTAGTTGGGATGTACATAGAAATCCATACTGGAACCCTGATATTTGCACATAATCTGCCTTTCCTGTGGGTCTAAATGAAGGGTTGCAAACACAAACAAATCTATCACTTTTTAGCAGGAATTTCAAGAATGCAGTCATTTGATGTTGGTTATATTGCTATAGAGCCAACAGCTCCCTTCTCTTATGCTCTTGTACTTCAGTGCATGGCATTTGTAGTGCACTAAAATGGATAAGAAAAGAGGTGCTCTCTGCTGCAAGGTTTATGAAAGCACTTATTTGTGGAAGATTTCCAGTCTACTCTTCTAATCCTTTCCTTTGCTTTTGAGTTTTTGCTCTTGTTTGGAGGACTAAAGAGCTGCAAGGAGCAAGTACTCACATTCACCTACACAGCAACAGAACGAGGCATACACTGGAAAAGATCATCCTGACATCCCAATCAAGATACATATCTGAACAAACAGAAAAGAAATACCGAGGAAAAGAAAAAGTAAGCTCTTCTGCCACTAGCATGAAGGCCAAATCAACACATGGAAATGTCTTTCTCAATTCCCCTGCTAAGTAGCTATTATTCGACAAAATTTGTGGTGTTTGATTATGACAATTCTGTTCATGATCAGAAGTGCAAAGAGCTTACATTCCCAGGAAATCAGTGTGAATATGATAAAGAAAGTATTTGCTGATGTTCTAGAGTGAAAAGTGATGGCCACTGCCCAGGTCCTGGATTTACTGTATGCAGAGGACAAAGGAGAAGGAGGTACAAACCAAGGACTTCATATTTTAGGAGGCACATCCTTTCCATCTGAAGGGGAAAAATCACACAATGCAGTCTTTCCTCTCTTATGTTTCTCATCACCTTCAGCTGAAGAGCAGGAATAATACTGCCTGGCCTCCCAGGCACTTTGTGGAGACCTGGTCCTTGAGGGCTTCTCCCAGGCCAGGACAAAACAGGTCCATGCAACAGCACTTGCTGGCAGCTTCCGGAAGAGCTTCAGCTAAGAAGCTGACCTGATGAGACGGAGTTAGAGAGTTTCCTGTCATGCTCACAACATCTTCCAGAAAAGCAAATATGGAAAATTATTGATAGGAACCATATTAGTACCTATCCTGAGGGAAGAGTTTACTTTTAAATTATTAGTTTACTATTGCTATTGCTATTGCTATTACTATTATTATGCTTTCAGTGTACTAGCCTTTAGAGAAACAAATCTATCACTGAAATGAGGAAAAAAGCCCCAAAATTAGAAAAAAAAGCCTTCCTAAAGGAGCTCTGAGGATGAAATAGGATAGATATTTATATGCCTTTAGAATATAATTCTAGGATTGGACCTCAGCAGTGTTGAAATAGAGATGTATAAAGCTTGATTGACACATTTTACAGATACATGGCCATTATTTAAATTTTAAAAAATGTATATTCCTTTTGTTCTAGTTTAAAGCATTAATAAGTCATGTTCATTTTATGTAGATTATTATACAGATTTCACATTTTAAAATATAAAATATGTAGGCATAATTTGCTAGAAAATAAGGAATATCTAAGCTTTTCACTATTGTCAGTAGCACTTGATTGTAAGAGCAAAAATTCTGCAATATAATGCAACTTGGAGCACTACTCCACACTAAACAGAGATGAGAATTTCCAAAAAAATCAAGCATTCCTCTGCTATAATTTTACATGAGTGCCTACTAGAAAAGGCTTTTAGCATTGTACAACATCTATTGCTCTTATTCATGAATCTTCAGTAAACTCCATTTCTACATCACACTTAGAGATCACAGCCATAGGAGTATTTAATAGCATGACTTTGGGGGAAAAAAAGCCCCATATATTAAAACCAGGGCTAAATTTAATAATGCAAAGACCTCTAACAGAGACTGTAGGGTTTTTTGGGCCAAATTTTTTTGGTTAGTGACAAATTCATTTCTATGATATGTGTGTCATGTATACTCCTGAATTTCTGTTTGTCCTGCAGAGGCTTTTTAGCTCCTTAGAGTAACTGTCACTGCTCTTCTGTGAAAGAAAATCTTTCATGGCAGACAAGAAAGATTACTTGAGGTCAAAAATGTTAAAAATCCAGTGTGCCATGAGTAAGTCGTTGAGAAGATAATGCACTAAAAAATATCCATAATGCAACAGGCAGCTCTTTTTCACGGTGACAGAAAACCATCTTATGTTCTCAGCCATACACAGCACTTCAGAGTGCTACAGAAGCTGAACCAGCTGCCCAGAAAACTGACATTGAAACACTGAAACACAGCAAAGTATTAATGACTTGTTATGTCAGAAAATATGTGCCTTTATAAATCCTGTAAATCTGACAGGAGTGCAGGTGGAAAAAAAAAAGGATCATTTAAGTGGGCAACTAAGGCTTGAAATGTGCACGAGTTTGTTGCTTGACAAAAATGCTAGTCTTTCTATATGTTTGATTTTTTTAAAACTTATTTATTAAAAGCACACAGGACTCTGAAAAACCCATCTGCCCTGCAGTTTGGCTGGTAGAAACCTCCTTTTGAAGCTGCTACAACTGACCTGCCAAAGCACAAACACTGTCCTTCCTTTAATACTCCCATCTTCCTGGTTCAGCTCAGATTTGTAGTACAGAAAAAGCCGACCTACATATTTTCCTTTCTCAAGGCACTCCCTCCTTCAGCAGCACCACACATGGATGTTCTTTTGTGCATGCATGTTCTTTTTGTTACAGCAGTGAATTCCTTGGGCTCTACATTCTCAGTTCTCATTGCCTTTGCATTGTGCAGCCATGACAAAACTCTGTGTGGAGACAGTTCCTTGATGGCTCAAGCCAAGGGGATTACTTCCTTGAGTTTAGTAGACACTGGATTTTGCTTCTGATACTCATAAGCAATTTACACTGTCTAGATACTAAAAAGCACTTTTATGGGGAAAGATGGGTTTACGAAGACAAAGAGATTCTCTACACAGATGCTACTGGTGGGCAGAAGTGACCTAGGTTTAACAACTTGTTTAAATAATGGGTCTTTTCAGAAAAGCACACTTAGTCTATAGGGATGTTTTCTTCATTAACTCACTTCATAATCCATTTCTTCCTTAATGAAGGGGAGAAAGAACGTTTATTTCAAAGAAGATCTATGCCATCAAATTATTTGTTCTTGGCTTCTCCCTCATTGCAGTTACCGTTAAAATGATTGAAATTATTTACAGCAAAGCACTCTGTCAGTCCACCCAATAAAGATCACCAACCTAAATTAACCATGCACAACAGAAAGGACTGTTTCTGCCTACAGCTACAAATCAGTCAAACAATGAAGAAAAGCATAATTAAATGCTTAGAAACCAAAATGAACTAATGGTCCTTTTATTGTATGTGTCTGACTTTTTGCATGCAGTGTTAAAGTTATGGATGAAACCGATTATTTTTGTAAGTGTAAGATCATCATTAAAATGCATCAGATCATTATTAACATGTTTAAATAAAATTTCTAACATTACATATAGCTATGTTTACCAATGTACTTTTACTAAGGTAAGCTCCTTTGCATAGGATTGCAAGCTTGTCAATTTAAATTACCTAAACATAACATCCACCTATGCTCAAGTCTGAAAAAGGCAGTGCATTCATGGTTATAACTAATTTACTGGTCAGTAAATGAGTGGCTAAACCAAAATTTGCTCCTTCCAATTTAAGTGTTTTCATGTTATTTGCACTTAAGAAATGCACTCCTTTGTCATCACCAGGGAGTATTCTGCTGTGCTCATGCAAAACAATGTTTGAGGCAGCAGGAAAAAACCCATCTATTATTAACTAAATGTAATAATTCCTAATCTGCCTACAGTGCTTAATTCTTGGTTCACAAAAATGCAAATTGTACTTCAGAAACAATATTTTAACAAGTCATTTGTCAGCAGCAGACAGAAGCACAAGCTCAGTATAAAATATAGAACAAACACTTCAAGCTCATTCCAAAGAACATGGTGATTGAAGGTTGACCCTGAGCTGTACAGACATGCAAATTCATATTGTAAGCCTATTTTTCAGTTTAAGAGTAGGAAAAAAAATCTCTAAAATGTACTTCTATCAATGTTCATACTAAGGCTTCTTATAAGTAGAAAATATATCCCTGTCATTGATTTAAAATCCTCCAGGAGTAATAAGGAAAAGAGAAAAACCACTGAAAAAACTGCAATGCCTGTATGCTGCTCTGCTACATTTTCCCCTAAATTTGTCAAATAAATTACCAAAACCAAGAGCTTCCACGTTTTTATCCAAAAATATAAATAATGCCAGAGTTCAAGAGATGTAATGGCAAAAAGCATTATAAAAATTTAGTTCCTAAAGTCATCCTCTGATTCCTGTCTGAAGAACCCTGTTTCAGAGAGGAAAAGGTTTTTCTTGTAATGAAGGTATGCCTAGGAAAGATTTGTAGCTGCATCTTCCCAAGGGTAGAAGCAAACTGAACAGCTTACCTTACCCACTCACAGAATTCTTATGTGAAACTTAGGAAAAAATATGAAAAAAGTAGTGGAAAAAAGTTCTTAAAAGCTTCACTTGAAAATGCTTTTTTTCCCAAATGGTATCAAACTGTGTAATTTCTGTGATATTTCATTGTATCTTTGAGTTTGAGAGAAACCTTCTCTAGTTTGGGAAGAATTGAACACGTGAAGACTACCTTTTAGGTAACTGTTCATTACAATTTGAGCAGCAACAGGATTTCCTTTCCTTCTGTACATAGAAAAAAAACAGACCAAAAGTTGAGTAACTAATAAAACTAGCTCCCTCATTAAATATGCTGAGGCCTCCACTGCTGCTGTTCCTACCCACATACTGTTTGAGGGTGGCTAAGTGTCACAGGTATAATTGAATATTCAGCTTGTAACAGTCTTGTAAGGAAAGCTGCACCTGATAAGTGCACTAGAGAATTAAGCGTCCTCCATTAAATTCACCTCAGTCTGATCTCAGTAGTCCTGGCTTCATTGAATAAGAAACTAGACACTAGAAAAATTGTCAGCTCAGGACAACTATCAATCAAAATTTCTTGGAGTATTATAAACACCCTGACTCTGGTAGCAGACCGAAGGATGTCAGTTGCCACCATGAGGGAAATAAAATTAACTGCATTGCATCTTATAGTGTGAGTATATAATAGTAGTTGAAATAAACTATTCATTACTTAACTGCAGGAGGATATTGCTAGGGTGAAGGTCCATGTGCTGCCATACCCAAAGACATTTTCCCAGCAGTTCAGAAAAATAAAGTATAATATACTGTTAGCAAGGACAGCATACAGGGCAGAGAAATTTAAGCAGCAACAGAAATGCCCAAACCCTCCATTTTCCAAGTTCACTGATACTAAGTAGACTAAAGAGTTTGCTTCTTGCTGAAGAGTGAAATTTACCAACATGACATTGAAAGGCAGAGATTTGGTATCTTTTCAAACTTTCATTTTCCATAAAATATCTGTGGACTGTGACAGGAAGGAGATTGTCAGCCTAAAACACTTGTTGAGTACTGAAGAAAAGTTAATCTGCAGGGAACTGGTGGGTGATATCTTAGCTTTAGGTCAGATTTTGGCATTCTTAAGATGCTTCCAAGCAAGTTAGAGAAACATGGCCTGTACAAACTACTATAAAGCTGGCCCTGTTGAAAACCACAGACAGTTGTTATAAGTAGTATTAGCAAGGGTTCAGTAAATAAGAGTACTTCTACCACACATTTTATGCTAAAAACTGCTGCTTTACCAGCATAAACACTGATCATGAAAAACTGGACATGAAATTTGTCACACATGAGCTCACACATACTGGAAGACATAAAGCTGAGTTTAGAAATTAGAGAAACACTTTGAACAATAATAATTAATTCAACAAGGAAGTGTGCAAAATATGCAATATTGTAGTGAGGACTAGTACATCTGGAGTGAGGATGTGGGCTTGGGCAGGAAGGTCTGTAGAAAAAGATCCAGTGGAAAAAAACTTCATTATGTAAATTCTAAGGAAAACACTTTCAGCACTGAGGGAAATATAAAGAGGAATATTATCAGAAAGGCAAGTGAATACCTGAGTTTTCCCATTCTGGTCTGTATTACTAGTATCAAATCTAGGCCCTGACATTTTCAGGTGTTCTGAGTGAATAAAATTACTGAGCTGTTTGAGAAACAAATAAATCTATGAAATGAAGAAATATTTAACTCACTGGGATTTTTACAGAAGAGCAGACTGAAGGGACAAAAAGAACTTTAAATAGTAAAGGTATATTTGAAGAATGTTCAGCCAAAAATCAGAGAGTAAATTCTTTGTTGTATCTTTTGGGCATGAACTAGGCTTATATTGCAAGTATTTAGACTAGAGAAAAGCTTTCTAACAGTGAGAAAATCTGAAATGACTTGATTAAGGAGATTGTTGAATAACGTTTTGAGATAATGAGCTCTCTATCATTAAAAATCAGCCCAGACAATGTGCTCCTAGAATCTCCAGATGCATTTTAAATACCTTTTCACACAATAAATGCCTCAGCTTCTGATTTACTGCTGAAGATACTGTTATTATGCTGCAAAAAATGAAGTTATCATCCAAGTATTGCTGCACCTAGCAGAGCTGCTCGCTCCTGTGTCCTTTGTGCTGTAGACACTCAGCCAGCACAACACCATTCAGCATAAGCCTACTACTGAGCATATGAAATTCATCACATGTGCCGTCCTGCCTCCACGAAGTGCATTCTTAGATCATATTCTAATTGACAACTACACTTTCTCTTGGCTTCTGAAAATTGCCTGACACAGAAATACACAATGTCACAGCAATGACAATTGCTGCTTCACAACTGTTTCCACTGAATTTCAATTCCTTTTAGTGGGGAAAGCCAGGAGGAGCCAATTATCATTGCTTCAACACCACAGTTTCACCTCAGGCATCACTTAGGTTGCAAAACAAAAACATTTCATATCCTGCTTGCAACCTTCCTTCTGGTATGTGGCTTTGACTCTCAGTACCAGTACTGCATAGAGGGAGGATTGCACTAAATGCACTTACCCATCTTGATCATATTAGCAAATAAACAGATAATTTTATCTTTTAAATACTACAAATAAAAAGGAACACATTCAAAATATAATGTTCTTTGCTGTGTTTTGCAAACTGTGTTGTAGTATTTTACTGAATTCTCCCTGCAGCATATTATTAATGAATGAAATAATGTTTCATTACATTTTGGACCTAATTTCCCAAACTGGAAGAAATTTTGGCTTTTCTCTGTGCCAGGATGAGAGTGTCAGTGCACTGTGAATGCTGCATTAACAACAGCTATTCTAATGATTTTATGGGATCACATCCATCACTTGCTTTTGCTAAAACCACAGAACTAAGAATGCATCTTAGGAAGCATTTTCAATTGTCTACTGACTGGCTCAGCTTCCTGCTATGTGTAGCTCTGTAGCAGATGTGCTCCCTCAGTTTAGTTCATTGGGGCATGTAAAAAGTGGGCCCTGTCAGCAGAGCCAGAGTCAGCTGATGATAGAGGAGCTGCAATCTGAAAGCAAGCTCACAGGCAAATTAAGTGGCTGAAGCATAAAACTAATTTTTGATCATTATGATTTAGAGCATTAATGTAAAGCAAGCAATACAAGTAAGATTTTTTTAAAATGAAGTTATTATGACACTATAATAGCTTTCCAGGCAAGTTGTCAATTCTACAGCTCAAATTGTGACAATTGTGAAGCAGCTTATGTACCTCCCAGGAGGCAAGGAAAGATAGTGTGTTATTTTCCTAGCTACTTCTCTAATTGCAGGCTTGCTCGCTCTATCGATCTATCTTTCTATCTATCTGTCTGTCTGTCTGTCTATCTATCTATCATCTATCTATCTATCTATCTATCAATCTATCTATCAATCGATCGATCTATCTATCACCTATCTATCTGTTTCTTCTTCTCTCTTACAGTTGTTTGATTTCCAAAATTTCTTACTATGAAGTAACAGCAGGAATTTTTCCCCTTTTCACAAAAAGCCTGGTCAAGGCTTGAGGCAACACTGATATTCAAAGAAAGCTTGGCTATAAATATCAATGTGTATAGGCTACAAACTACCAACTTAGGCTTTCCTGAGCTTTAGCCTGAAAACAAATGTCTTATCTTCATATATATAGTGCCAAAATTCTTTAAATTATTATTTTAACATTCCTCAGAATTAATTTGGAAAGAAGATTTTCAAAGTAGAACTGAAAGTAGCCATTGCATTGTGCTATCTCTTTTAATTTTCTTAAGAACTTAACGCAAGTACAAAGGAAAACAGAGAAAAGAAGTAGCAGGAATTTCTTGCAGGGCAGCCTTTCAAGGGAAAGTTATCAGATATTGCATTATTTTTCAACACCACATTTCATACCTTGGCTAAAGGAAAGGATTTTTTGTCAAGAATTTTTCTAAATATGTCAGACAATCACAGCTCTCTTCAGCTGTACTTCACCTATCCCTTTTGTTTACCATGTCTGACAATTCAGCAAATTCACACCAAGCAATGGCTCTCTCTCTCAGTGACTGTGTAAAAAAAACAAAGTAGTATAAAAAGTCAGAAATGCTCTATGGTAAAAAATGCTGAGGGTTGTGCATTTTGAACAACATTTTTAGACACTAAGGGAAAAAACCCCACATATTTCAAAATGTATATATGATGCTGGAAAAAAAATAACAAACAGATCTGATCACTCTGCAATGTGAAAGAGGAATTTTAGTTGCCGTTTTGTATAAGGGAAAGTAATAGATGTTTCTGCACACAGCATACATGGATGAACAAGCCATGTCACCAGCCTAGGAGGCACCTAGGCTGGGAATCCAAACAGGATGCTGATGCCTGGTGTCTCACAGAGCGCAGTGCCGGTGTAGCTCCATGGATTAAAACTGTGCTGTGAGTGCATTCTACACAGAGGACTTTCCTGGGTGTTTCCAGACCCTCAGAACTTGTCCTAGTTTCAGCCTTAAGTAAACCTGTGCTGGTGCATATTACCCTGGGCACCACAGTGAGTTAAGCACCATTGGTGAAATGGTGGCACTGACTTCTAAAACTCGGAAACTGCAGCAGGAAGACTGCTCAAGGGACTGTCTACAACTGGTTAAATACAGGGTAAATAGTCCATTCACAAAAACACTAAGGGGATTTTCTACATCTGGTTTCTTCAACGTGTATAACTCCCACAGGTTCTCTAGTAAGACAGCTATAACAGCATGACCATTAAGAGAATCACAGTATCTGAATTTAGCAAAATATAACTCAGGCCACCTATATGTCCTCTGGAATCAGAGCTGAAATGACACACTGGACTTCCATCTATTCAGCTTTTCAGAAATGGGTTGTCCAAATAATGCCTAATTAAAAGTTTCTAAAAGGGAGAACATCCAGATACCCAAGCCAAAGCAGAGGAAAATGGGACCTGATAGTACATAAAAATGAGAGCAAGAACTGAAACACATTTACTTTGATAATCCTGAAACTATTTTCTGTTTCCAAGGGAGGAAGATGAAGTTTGGAACAGGCTAGAATCAGGCAACACCAGCTGGATGTTAACTGTCCTGCATTTCCTTGTACTGTTTTGGTAGACCCTGAAGATTGCACTTTGTATTTGTGGGAGTAATGAGTGGTCCTAATTGATCCAAACACTTCTCTTTTCACACTTTAAATGCCAGGGAGTGAGGATGCTCTGGTAAAGAAGGTTTGAGAAATATTCCTCCTATTTTTGGATTTAAACTTCAGCAGCCTTCAAGCCTGTATGTCCAGCAATTTTAATTTTTTTGTGGGCATGATGAATGATGCAGCGATCCCAACTGTCTTACTAAGAATATGTTTATGTGAGAGAACACAGGAGGCCTCTTTAGCATAATGACTCCAGTGAGAAAGAGAAGCTCATAACGATCACCTGAGTGTGTTGCCGGTAAGCCAGAAAAATAAAGAAGAAACAATTTCTGTAGGGGCTTGTAATGTTCCTTTCTGGCCCCTATTTGCAGGGACTCAGAATTAATGAAAAATTCAAATGGCCCAGGAAGGCATGACAATTCCAGTATGTGGGCTGTCAAGTTAATTTATGAGTGTGCATTATTGGATGACTGCTTTTCCTCTGGAAAGATGAAACAGCCGAGCCAAGAAAGATTGGTATTTCCCACTTCCAATATACAGATATTTTTAGGGTATGAATAGAGACAGAAACAGAGAGGTATTTGTGCAGCAGCTCAGAAGTCTGCAAGGTGTATTACTGTATCACTGAGTATATTTCCCAGATGCAGTGCTCTAATTCCCCCAACTCTCAGATCTGTACTGGAACTGCAGAGGGGTTCAGAGTGACACTTTACCCCAGAGAGTTTCCAGCAGAATTCTGGCAACAGACAACACAAGCAGGCAGAATGTTTTCTGAGGACTTGAGGCTTTCTTATTCTAGCCTCAGCACTGACTCTGAAATGGAAGTGGATGTAGTACAAAGCCGTGGCCCAACTAGTCACCTCCTTTGTGCACAGGATACCGGCCATGTGAAAATCCTGGCATCCTTCAGGAATCTACCCTTATTGAGTAGATCTTAGCTGCTGCTTTTGGAGAAGCATGCATAAAGAGAGCAGTCCTGTTTTGACTACAGCCTCTAACTGGCATGCTGGAGGTGTCAGAATCTGTCTCTTACTAACTGCCAACCTATGAGGTCAAATATAAAGTACTAAATGATTCCCAATTAATTACACTAGTTGCCAGGGGCAATGGTTCCAAGGAAAATGGATGTATTTTTTGCTATTTTTAGTGCAACACAGCTGCCTGTGTTCAACTGGTAAGTGCATCGCATCCTTTAATTTGATAAGCAAAGGCTTCATCTAAACTGTGATACCTGAGGGCACTTTGTAATTCCCATCTCTGAGACCAGACATGAACACCTCATGCTAGAGTGAGTTATATGTAGCCAGTATTCCTGCTCTTCATCATAGTTTTTACAGGAATGAAATGCAGGAGAATGAGGAGGGAGGGATCTGTGATGTATGCCAACATACTTCCCTCATCAGGTGATGGGTAAAAAGGATAGAGATGAAGATCTGCCGCAGAGCAGACCCTTAGACATGACAAAAAAATGTTAGATTTTCTTTGATACGTTGACATCAAGCAAGAAATGACAATTCATATCCCTCCAATAATAAATATACAGCCCTTGGATTTCAAAACAACACCAATATTCTGAAAAATTCTTCTGAAGTACTTTGTCTGCAGAAATATCATGTGTGATACCTGGCCTTACAAAAATGCTCACCTATGCACAGGATTTATATATGCCCCATCAGTTATCAGCATTCAAACAATTCAGCAGAATCTGCCACTTCACTTTTCCCTTGGAGATTCTATGCCTGATTCCTCCAGAAATCTTTTACCACGAAGTAGCCCAGAATAACCAGTTACTTCTTTATACAGTTTGCCTAGTCCTCTGCAAAGTCCTTTGGTGATCTTAACAGTGTTTAGGGCAGTTGTGATCTTTAAGTCTCCTATGCATTCACAGCAAGGATGGAAACGTATATGAGTCTTTCTTTTGCATAAAAGATTTCAATTGTCTGGTAAATAACCTGTGCAATTTAAATGTTTACTTGCACAGGGTGAATTTCAGCCAAAACAAGAACCCAGTACTCCATGAAACATAAAAATAAACCAGCCAAACAGCGGTGTTCATTTCACACACTTTAAGTAAATCTGCTACTATACTTTGACCAGCAGGAAACTTTCCCCTCTGGACTACAGATCACACACAGCTTATGTGTTAACAAAGTAAGTGGGCCCAGCATTTCAGTGTTCTGCAGCAGCTAATAACACCTGGTAGTGATGGGCCAGGTACTGAAATTTGCCTCACTCAAATACTTCCTGCAACCACATTCTTATGCAAAAGGCTACTCACTGTGCCTCTCTGCACCTTGGAGAGCTCTTGCCCAAGGACCCCTTCTTCTCTTCAGCCATTCTAAATCTGATCCTCATATTCTCCAGAATATCACAGTGAACTGACTTTGACAGATTTACATAGTTCATGATTGCTATTGCAGCTTGTACTTAATGTAATATCCTATTAAAACATGCAAAACACAACACTTTTTGAAATTAGTTGTTTAAAAATGCTTTGAAAAGAATAGTCTTAATTATTTATGCAGAAAACACCAATAGTCTATCTGGAATTTGCTAATAAAAGACCAAAGACTTAGACTCATGATTAATAAATAGATCTGCAGTGGAATTGACCACAGCTTCAAATTATTTTTATCTTTCCGTTTGAACTGCAATAGCTGTCACTAATACAAATTAAGCTATACCTTGTCAGCTTTTAGGGGCAGGTTTAAAAGCTTACACCTCAGCCTTTCAGTATCCATAATTTATAGCAGAGCTGAAGCTCATATACAGACAGATCCCACAATCCATGGTGTAATTGACTTCAGGTACTTTCCTCGCATAATAAATAAATTAGATAATATTGGAGCCTTTAAATTAACAAAAGGTTAAATAATATTTTATGAGTTCCCTTGGTGATTTTCAGGCCTGCGCCACACTTTCCAGAATACATTATTACAGCAAAAGCATAGTGCAGTATTGCAGCTGTATTACAATAATATTATTATGTGAGAGCTGCTGCTTTGAGATGCTTATTAAACAGGTTTCAAGACCCCAGGAGCCTCCAAATGGTCAATAAATTGTACATTACCCAGGATTACTCGGTGAGCTATAGCAGAGCCACATCACTTAAACAAAGCTGAAAGTTGTTCATTCTCTTTCCAGGGACTCAGCTACACTGGAGAAATCAGAAGCAAGCCCTTACATAATCAAGGTATTGAGGGTAGTCTCTTTTGGCTACAAAAACCCCTAATACATATCCAGCATTTACCAAGTCCTCTTTTAAAAATTTTTCATTTTACAGCAAAGTACAGATGTTCTCGTAGTATATGCTTGCCAGAGATAGAGTAGACATTCCTTATTTCCATCATCTGCAAAATATCTCAGAAAGATATGCAGCAATGCTAGCAAAACTTTGGACTATAAATTGTAAATTATTAAAAAAAAAAAGAGCTCCATTCTCTGTTTCTGAGAAAATAACTACTAGGACATTCCTGCTTGTAGAATGTAAAATCCACTTTTAATCATCAGACCAGCATAAGCTTTACAGATCATCATTAATATTCCAGTTGCATAATATTCTGAGAATTTAAGTTACAGGTCTGAATTCATCACAGAGACAAGCTTTTTTTTTGGAAGCAAAAAAACCCCTAGTCTACATTCCTAAAAATCTCGATGTATATCAATTCTTTAAGCATAGGTGGGCAAAGAGTGACTCTCCAGCAACAAATGTCATCACTGAAACATTTCCCTAGTCTCCAGATTTCTAAAGTGATTTTCCAGAGGAAAAATAAATTATGATTGCCTTTTTTTTTTTTTGCACAAGTTTGAATAACCTAAAAAAGGTTGTAAAGAGCAATGAGTAAAATGTTCAACACCAAGATAAATCAGGATGTCTATCACCATTATAACTACTGATGCCTATCATCTACAGACACATTTCACAAAGATGTCTCAGAATATAAAACATAATATTTCTCCTTTGTGCATTGAGAAGAACAGTATCAAACTTGCCTTTCCTCAGCCAAGAACTTGGCATATCAAGGGTCTTTAATCCTCTCTGAACTATGCCTGAATTGGGATGCCAATTACTGCTCAATCAGACTTGCAAAGTTTTTTCTGCTCTTGAAAATCTCTAACCTTTTCTTTCAGGCAAAGATGAACAAAATTACTTGTAAACCTTTAAGGCCTGAATTTGTGTAATTCATGAAAAATGGTGTGGGCCACCACATATCCTCTGTGTTACAGGAAAAAGCCTTAATTTTAATTCCTTTTTGTTTTTACATGACAGATTTATACTATGCTGCAAAGAAGACAGTACAAAAAAAAAATTATCCTGCATCTCTCTTCCACTGTCCTTCCAGTAGGGCTTATTTGTAAATAAAGCTTCAAATTTCTTTATATGCTCTGAATCCCATCACTTGAAGTGGTTACATTTATTAGCCTTTCTAACAACTAATTAGAAGTAACAGGTTTTTCTGCTTTCTGTAGGCAAATGCACAATATCCGCATCAGCCTCCAGAAAACAGGTGAGAGACTTTGGCCAGCTAAGTGTCACTGTGATAATTTGCTTCTGCAGTTAAATATGATTCCCAGAACACATAGAGAGAATATTGACAGGAAACACTGAGATTATAAAATGCACTATTAATTCAGAATGACTATTTATGTATTTATATAATTTACTCATACAATTTACACTCACTATGGGATTGCATCACTCTTTGAGGTAGATCCACGCCAAATTTACTTTGCCTGAGCACAGACTGCACTAGAAAGCTGTAGGCTTGCAGGACAGAGAGTCACTTTTCCCATCATCTCCCTAAACAAGAGGAAATGTTCATCATCTTAATAGGATTATGAATCTATACAAGTCATCTTGATCATTGTAGAATTTTTTATCAATCCATTTGTAATTGATTCCTTTATTCCATAGGAGTCCACACATATTGTTAAAAAATCAAAATGCAATGGAGTTGATGCCAAGATTCTTGACCTTGTTTTAGGTTACAATGTAAAATGTAACCAAAAGTGTGTATTCTGTTACCATCTTCATAAGCTGTTAAAACCATGTGGGGCATTGTTCTTTATCTCTTCCATGACTCAACCCTGATAACTCTCTCTGAAGATATCTTCTGCCAATGGGCCATCAGGGTCTCACTGCGTGGTTCCTAAAATTACATCATCCCACTGTGACACATTCCACCCAGAGGGAGGAACCAAGAATTCCTACCTGGATATAATCTGAGGCTTGGAACACCACAAGTAGCCTTGCCTACTGGACTCCTAGAGGAGAAGAGCTACATAACCACTGCTGGACCTTCAGAGGAAGACCAGCCCATTCTACAGGATCAGTACTTTGACAGAATGACATCTATCACTGCGAGAGGATTGCAGCCACATTTAATTTGACTGCTACCACCTCCCTGGTCAGCAGGGTGTCAGGTTGTATCCTACTCTGTCAATTTAAGCCAGTGTTTTCTGCCTTTATTTTGATTTTTCTATTAAATTTTAGTTCTGACTGGAAATCTCCCACTGGTTTGCTTTTAAACTAGTACAGATCTACATGAAATAACTATAGTGGGATGCATTTTTTCTCCCTTGCAAAATGCAAAATGAATGTAAACAAGGTAAATGATGGAATTGCTTTACAAAGCAAATGGTTGGTATCAACCAGTAACTTCTCTAAAGAAGTTACTCAAAAGTTTCTGCACTTGCAGTTCCACTGTTTGTAGTGAAGCACTTCTGATACTGCAGATAATACAATAGCTGCAGACATAATCTATGTCACAGATTTGCTGCAGGCATCAATACCAACTATGGAGCTTTAAAATTAGCTAGGTGGGTTTGGGTTTTTACATTGCTTTGTCATGCAAATTATAGTGAATATCCCTCATCTACCAGGTTACAGGATTATGGATTTGGTCAAGCAAGACTTCCTCTGTATAAATCACTGACTAGTCATAACTGATTATCTTTTTTTCCACCATGTGCCTGTAAAGTTTTTCCAGATTATTTACTCCATCATCTTCCCAATCATCAAGGTAAGGTAAACTGATCTGTAATCAGCTGCACCTTTCTTACCTTTTCCAAGATGCAAGAGACATTTCCTCTCCTCCAGTCCTCAAGCATCATTCCCAACTACCCTGATCACTCAAATAAAACTCAGAGTTTAAGCTACATGTTGGTTACCGTCATCAGAAGTGTTTTTATAAGATCATTCTTATTTCCTGAGAAAAAACTGGTACAGCATACTAACAATGTTTCCCACCCTACATTCAAAAAATGCTCCTGATTGTGGAATATTGGTTGCAAAAGTAAATATTAAAAAAAGCAGGGCCCTGGCCTGGTCACATATACCTGGAACTCCTCTCTGTACCCCCATGACATTACCTGCATTGGAGTCATCACTAGCTTGCAATACAGGGACAAAGATCAGAATTACTGGAGGGGAAAACCAAACTAATGGAAGAACTGTTAAGAACTGCTTTCTGCCTTGGAAACAGTCCATTGATTTTCCAGGTATGACATCTAAACTTCAGGACCGTGGTACATGACTGAGTCTATCCTATACCACGGACAGGTATTGAAGGGAAGAATGAATTCAGCAACATGTAGGGAAGTGTCTAAGCACATCTTCCAGTTTTTATTTCTCCATAACATATTCGACTTATTCTCATGCTGCCCACTCCATGTGCCTGTTTATTCAGCCTCTTTGGGATCCCTCTGGACTAATTACAGATAAATGTTCAAGTAGGCTATACTACTTGAACATTTGTCCTTATCAATGCATAAAGCCATAAACACAAATGAAACTCTTGTATTATGCAGAGGTCCCTCCAAGTATACCACAGTCAAGAGAAAGTCTAGGTGAGGTTAAATGGCTTGGGACATTAACCACATCACTCTAGCTTTTGTGTATCCCTATGCATTAATTATCTACATATTTTGGTGGAAATAAAGTTATGTCATCACACTCAAATAATGTCTTATAGATCTGGAAATACTAACTTTATTCATTAATCTACATTTTCCACCAACTGAAGGATTTGGTTCAAGTACCTTTAACTCAATTCAAAATTTAATTACCAGTTAATTTCTTTCTGTATTTTACCAATGTATGGTAGTGGACTGATCTTTTTGCACCCCTCTGAGCTCATCAACCAGCTACAGCTCCTCTTTAAATTGTTTTGACCCTATTGCCCTTGCATGATCAACTTCTGCTAGGTTACTCTGCTGTTAGATCTACTGAAAATTATTAACTGCCAATTATTAACTTTCTCTTATAAGGTTAGCACTAATTAGGCCTAAAATAAGCAGTGAGTTATTGTAAATGATAAAGTCATCATTAACATTGATTACCTTGCTAATTAGTTATAGCAAAAAGTAGGCCATCTGAGGAACAAATGACATTACTCTGTCACTACAAAGAGACATCACAATTAGGCATAATTTTTCTTTGCTTCAGTAAGGCCCAACACCAGTTCAGTAACTGATAAATTATTAATATTTTTTACTGATTTCAATCAGAGCTTTAGCTAAGGTACATTCTTTCCCTAGATGCTCTTCAATCAAGATTTTTTCTGAAGTTCACCATTTCCAAATCAACTCTAATACACCAAGGAGGGATGTGAAACTATTTCTACAAAGGCAAGAAGATCACATAAAATACATAAAGAAGCAGATGCTGAAGGTGTGTTCACTAGACTCAGTTCCGAGAGTCTAAGATTTGGACCATTTTGGGACATCTATTTTAAAATTCAGAAGCACCAAAGGTAAAATGTAAAAGTTCATTTTCTTGTCTTATTCCATGTCTGATACCTTAAGAAAGAAAAATTTATCTTCCTGAGTATCTCACACATATCAACTTTCCCTGAAAAAAAACCCAGGAAATTTCTAGAAAAACTATTCTACCCTGACATTCCCCATACTGAAATTTTTAATTAATGACTTTGAGTCATACCACACTTTTTTTATGTTTAATGGAAGGCTACAATAACTTTGTTTACTTTTCTGTCCAATTTTATGAATTCACACTTTTAAGGTATACTGATAAAGGTAAACAAAGACAATGAATTTAAGTACCTAAAAACTTGCTGATGCTACATAAATTAACTTTGAACAAGTCCAGTACCCCCTGCACAGCACTTTCATTACAAGCAATCACAGTGAAAATGACAAGAGAAAGTTTGATTAACAAAATACAATATAGGCCATTCTGCAAAATAAAAAACAAACCAACCAACCAACAACAACAACAACAACAAACCCCAAACAAACATAGAACAAGCTAATGGTTCTGCTCAAATATGGAAAATAGACTGAAAACCCCAAGAAAAAAATTCCAGACCAGTTAGTCAAATGAAACACAAGGAAATACTTCAAGATTTTACACATTTATCTTTCTCATCTTCATTAAATTTGAGTTGACCACAAATACAGTTTATCAGTTGTATAAAGTTTAGCATTGAGCCTACTTTGCATAAACATGTTGAGATGAAGATGTAATTTCTGCAGACACCTGTGTAAATCATTTCAGATTATTCAGAAAACATACTGACACAGAAAATATAAATGCAAATAGTTTTTCAGATGAAGAAAATAGCCTAAATGACTGTTTTATTTAATAATGACAAAACACAAATCACCAAGTTACTTCAAGTTATTTTCCATATTGACTTACTGAGAAATGACACTATAAAGTTAGAAGCAAGGCCTGCAAATGCAGGGCAACTACTTTTCACCATTTATCATAAAACAATAGGATTCATAGCTGAGAGAAAAGAGAGGAAATAAAAAAAAAATAGGACGCAGGGGTTATGTATAGCTCTTAAAAAAAAACAACTTTGCTTTAAAAAAAGGACAGTCTAACCAATAAAAAACCACTGAATAAACTGCAGAATGTTACCTTTCCAATTTGTTTCCATCATCAGTACTAGTCATTAAATGTAGGGGCTTTCATCTGTTTTATTGTGTTTGGGGTTTTTTGGGAGTTTTTTGTTTGGTTTGATTTTGTATTTTTAACTTATGTTTGTCTATAGGAAAGAGAGTAGTTAGCATGAAAAAAAGAAGACCAGAAAAAAATTTTCAAAGGTAATCCAGCTTCTTCAGAGGGAATATTTATGTTTTTGAAGAAGCCATGTAAGCCTTATGTTTCACACATGCTCCGTGAAAAATGGCTATTTGCATAGAACTTCACAGAAAATTGTAGCGAACTACTAACTAGTTAAACTCTTTGAAGTATTTGGATGAAAGTTAGTATTTCATTGTCATGTGGATTATAGCTTCATTCTGACCATGTCATTTCAGATACCAGAAAACTAGAGCGAGACAAGTCACAGAGATAAATTTAAATTCCTAATATTTAGAAATTTTTAGAATATATTGAAAAAAGAGAAAAAAATGCTCCTGACTCTCATGCATACTGGTTACTCATTTTTAAAAGAAGGAACAAAATATTTTCTGCAAAGTTTAGCTGTGGTCCCTGCAGTCATAAGTATTATGATAATAGAAATTTTTATAACAAGTTGCTCCCTGGTTTCTTCCCATTAAGGTAGTAGATTTGTGTAGCTGCCTTTAACCAATAACTACCATTTGCAATACTACATTGAATAAGGGTGAAAGTTGCAACAATGACTTTACTTAATGTGTTCTGAATTTAGTCTATAACCTTCTCTACTGTTTTGTCCCAAAGGCTTAGATAGGGGGCACTGAGTGAGTACTAAATATTACACTTTCACATAAGGGCAATTGGATATCTCTGGATCCTGTTACCCTTTCAAAGTATGACTTAAATATAATGCCAAAATTTCATATTTGAATGGGTTCCCAGAAGTTAATGTAAAGTATTTTCCCAAAATACTGAAAGAGAATCTACATTTGTATTTCCTAACACCCATCTTAAGAATTCCTCCATTCTTTTTCTCATTGTAAATTTTTTTATCCTTAAAAATTTTCTTTCTAGTTTCTCATTAGTAATGAAGACTCAAACCTCCAGTTTCACAGATACATCAGAATTGTTGCAAGTGAAGAGGGGGTGGAATTAACAAAAAGAAGCCCCAGAGAACTTGCTGGTGTTAATACGAAGACAAAAGGTAGCCATCCATACTGTGACTGTGAACCACAGTCCATAGCTGAAATACAGTCATTGCTGAATGCTGACCTGGAAATATTCATAGTACCAGACGTGTGTGACAGCATATTTAATGAGCAAGTTAGTAATAATAATTTATGTTCATACACCACTTAACACTGCACAAACATTGATTAATTAATTTCATTAATTTTCCCCCAAAGTAGATCCTACTATACATAAGCATTAAAGATACAGATACATGAGGGAGGTGAGACCACACCTGGAAAACTGCATCCAGCTCTGGAGTCCCAGCAAAGAAAGGACATGGATCTCTTGGGGTAAGTCCAGAAAAAGGACTCCAAAATTATTCGAAGGATAGAGCGCCCTTCATGAGAAAACGATAACGGAATTGTGATTGTTTAGACTGGGGAAGAGAAGGCTTTGGGGTGACCTAATTGCAGCTTTCCAGAACATGAAGGGAGCCTACAAGACAGATGTGGAATGAGGCTATTTTCAAGAACAAGTAGTGATTAGACAAACTGTAATACTTTTAAATTGGAAAAGTGAAGGTTTAGATCATGCAAAAGGAAGAAATTATTTTTCTGTGAGGGTAGTGAGGCACTGGCACAGGTTATCCAGGGAAGGTGTGGCTGCTCCACACCTGGAAATGTCTGGCTGGAGCTCTGAACAAACCGGTTTAGTGGAAGGTGTCTCTGTTCATGGGAGGGGGTTGGATCAAAATTATCTTTAAGGTTCCTTCTGACCCAGACCATTCCATGATTTTCTGATTCTCTGATTTGATTTATAAATTATCTTTAACAACTAGTAGAAACTGCAGTTTATAAATCTCTATTCCATATTTTATGCCTTAAATTAACTAATATATTGTCAGTGGTTTTTTAAATACTAAGTTACTCATTGTCACTTAGATAGCCTGACTAGAACAGGAACCAAGACTTCCGATGTTCAAACTCCCTTTTATTTCAGTCCTAACATATTCTCTGTGGGGCACAATCATCAGCAAAGTTTGTCAGCATTGTTTAAAAGCCCGAAGATCAACTTGGAACAGCTGACCTCCATGTTATCCATGAGTCATATGACTCTATGTTTTCCCGTCACTCATTGTCATGCAACGATTTGTAACAAATTTTGTGGCTGATGGCCATTTACTGTGCAAGCAAAGAAGCTACCTTATCACTACAAAATATTAACTTGATTTCTATCCTCAGTGCTGACTCCCTTCACTAGCAATGTAGACTAGAAAGGAAATATTCATCTCTCACCTGCCAGCCTATCTTATCTTTAAATCACATTAAAACCAGAAGCCAAAATAAAACAATTCCTAATTACACACTCTGTGCACTAGATATTTAAAGCAGAAACCACAGAAACTGCTGGAAACTTCAACATAGCATACCTGGTAAAAAAGATGAACAACTTTTTTGAAATAGACTTCCAAAAATGACAGGAAAACATTTGAACAGAAGTCTTTCTTTCTTGTGGAAACTGTACATCCACAAATCTTGAAGTAGTAGATTTTAAGAATCAGGGACATTGAAGACATTGCTACAACCTTCCTCATCCCTAGGATGTACTAAGCAAAGCAGATTGGAAACATATCCAAAAAGCAGGCAAAAAACCAGAGATGTTTGGCTGATGTGAAAGACTCTCTTGAAAGCATCCTTGGTGAGGCATGATGAGACAATAAAAGTAACCTGACAAGCCATAAACATAGTCCCTGTTCTCCTCTGCCCACAGACAAAAAGAATAATGCAGAAAGATCTTTCACAATGTTTAGCCACAAAGCACAAAATGCATATAACCAGATAGAAACCGATGAAATTTGCTAATTTTAACCACATGCTGTGCAGAACCTCCATTCACTGCCCTATCAAAGGCTGACAGTCAGAGTCTGGTCCATCAAATCAAGGTGCAGAAGCTCTTTCCCCAGATCCTGGAGGTATGTATGTGTACAGAATTCAGTTCATCTATTTCTTTTAACAATGTAATTAAAACAAGAATATAGGAAGGCCAAGTAGTAGAAAAACTTCCAAAAAACTTTCATGCCATTTCTGGATATGTACAGGCAATTGTTTATGTTCTAATGTTTCAGAATTGCATGACACAACTATGTAACTTTGAAGGATCAAAACTACTTAAGAGTAAGCACATCCCATCCCTCAGCTTTTGCTGATATGTAGAAAGGCATGAAATAGGAGTAAAGGTACTCCACCATAAGCAGAATTCCTCTCCTAGCTTCCCATTTATGAAGGAAGTGACAATGACTAGACAGGATACTCTTTAAAGTACAATTTGCAAATCATTTGTCCTCAAAGTGGCCAAGCATTGAGACCTTTTCACCTCTAAAGGATAGCAAGCTAGTCTGCAAGCTGGAACTGTATTTCAAATGCTGGCTCTTCAGTCTGAAAATTCTTTGAAAGATTAGTGTAAAAAATCAGACAGTGCTAGAAGACTAATGAGGTGATATAGTGGAACAATCAGGAAAAAGCACTGTGCTACAGAGCCAAAAGGATGTTAGCATTGCAGTGTCACAGCAGCCTGTGCTTTGGTCAGGATTCCATTGTGCCAAAAACTACATTGGCACATGAAAATAAACCAAACCAAAACAAGACAATACCTACCTCAAATTGTTTGCAACTTAGGAACAAGAGAAAAACCACTGTTCTGCAGCTGAGTAGAATGAAACAAAACTTCAGCCCTAAGCAGAGAGTTGAGTGTAGAAATTAATGAATTTACATCATCAAATCTGCTGCTGTTGAGATAGTAAAAGTGCAGACCTAGATTCAAAATATTGATATGAATATGCATGCCACTAAAATGGGCTAGGGAGTTTCAGAAATAAATATTTTATTTTAAACTTCAAGCAATTCTGCATGTATATCTGTGGGAGTCAGGTTTGAAGAGAATGGCAGAATGCTTAATTTAATTAGGAAGTTCAAAAAAACCACAGGTCAATTTCCCTTTATGTCCATTGTCCAAAAGGATGTCCATCCTAAACAGGCCTTCAGCAGAACACTATTTCAAATTACAGTTAATGAAAGCTCCATGATGATCCCTGATACCTAAAGATAGTTTAACACCAAGAAATGAGATAGGCGAATACAACTTTAATAATTTGCTAATCAAGTTGATTTTCCCTCTCTTTTCAATAAAACATGCACAGCTGAAGTTGTACTCTGTTTTGCTTTTGAAGTTGTGGTTTTGTCCTTTCTATAGCAATGATACAATGTCTTTTGTTTGGTGACATGAGGAAAACTGTTTAGCTGTGATTGATGATAAAGTGTCTTTGATTAGTCTACATGTATTAAAGGTTCTCTGACTGACAGAGCTGAAAAAAAATAAATCATCCTTCCATGCATGATAGGTAGAGAATATTCCATTCTTTTTCAAGGTAAAATGAAATTTCTCTTCAATTAATCTCTCTTAAAGCACCAAGAAACTGACTGATTTCATTCTCACATTTCCCATTCAATATTACAGCTACTAAAATACAAGGTTCCCCTTGTTTCAATGAAAATCTCACATAGTCAGCACATTTCTTTGAATCACTCAATCCCAGTGGTGTTAAGTGGTGTCTGCAGCACAGGCCTAGCAATTGCTGTCTTCATGGAGATGAACTTCCCACTCCCTAAATCTTTGGAGAAACAAGTCGTTGATAGAAGCAAAGCCAGAACTGCATAATTAGTTTGTATGTAAAAAAATCTGTCCAAACGGAGATAAGTTGCTATTGTGCAGTCATGCCATCTTCTATTTTGCTATGATACTGGACTTGGTTGTGGCATGTGCATCACTTAACACAGGAGGGAACTAAGTCTCAGGAAGATTTTATCAAGTTTTATAAATTTCTAGTGCAAACAGACCTCACTGTCCCAGTGCCTTATGTGCACATGTCTGGCTGTATTTAACATCAAGCATTTCAAATTCAGCTTCTTTCTTTTGGATCCCTGTAGTTATGTTTAGTTCACTTGGAAGATTGTATTATGGGTCTTTATATTTGAATTGTCTTCTTCCCTTCAGTGTTTGGGGAAACACTGCCTTCTGCCATCTGAATCTCTGAGAAGCTTTGGCCCCAGACACTGTTTAAAACTGAAATCCATCTGTGTAATTTAAAGACAGATAAATCAAGCTAAAGAATCCCTTTAGCTAGAGGAAAGCTTTCAAAAATTATCAGAGCAGGACAAATATGACAATCACAGGGACAAGACAAAGTGTGAGTTCAGATTTAAAGGTGACCTACTGCGGACATCTGGGTTCTAAAGCAGATCACTAAAGGAACATAATTAGATATACCCTGGAAAAGTTCCAAACATTGCGTTTAATCTCATTAAATTTTCCAATTTCAGAGCAGTGTCTAGTTTTTTTCTGAGCAGGCTGCTTCAGATCTCTTCAAACTATAATCAGAAAACAGCATGCAAGTATATTAATTGTCTCAGGTTGGTGCTCCTCTGAGCATAAGGTTACAAATGTTAAGAAACTGGATTCAGTCTGGGTCTACCTTGCCCCCTTCCCAGTTAGAGCTGATGTGGAAAGTAGTTTGTCTGGTGACTACTTCTTTGCAAAGCTTAGTGCTGATCTCTGTGGCTGAGGCATGATTAGGAATTTCTACAGTGCCTGTAAGAAGCGGTAAAAGGCTTATCCTTCTAGTTTACTACCTCCCAAAAACATCACTGGCATTGTTCAGGGCACAAAAATCAAGACAGAATCCACAGTGGAGAGATGACAAGCTAAAGCCATGATACAAGCACTTATTTTCAACACAAGGAAAAGAGTTTATGTCAGAAATTTCTGTGCAAACCATCTTGACAACTTCATGTAAAAGCAAACACCACAAATAAGGATTCATAGCCCAGTGGGAACGGGCTCTGGGTACCCATGGCTCATGATGACATTGTTAGGAGCTGCAAGGCTAGAGGATTCAGACAGTCATTAAGTTAAATAAGAGTAAAATCAGTAGAGGTTATGAAGGCTTTACTGTTATTTTTCTGACAGGTGGTGCCATTGAAATGATGGAATTAGAGTACTGCAAAGAACACACAGCTCAGTCAAATAACTGCAGCTGCTCTGCACTGGAGTGGTTTTTTTTTAGTATTTCTTTCTTTTTTTTTTTTTTTTTCTTCTTTGCATGCAGTAAAATATTTGGCGACAAGTCATAGGAAACCCATGCCATTTAAATTCACACTGTTATGATGAAGGGCAAAATATTTGTCCCAACCCACAGTTCCCTAGCTACTCAAGAGTCTGTGTTACAAATGCTATGGAAATTCTCATTGTGAACATGCACAGCAATGACAATTTTCCTTGTAAAATATTTCCCTTAAATAGAAAAAGTTATCCTTTTTCCTCTTTGTTTTGATGAACATACTGAACAGAATCAGATTAAAGCAATCTCCACTGCAAGTCAGAGGAAATCCACTAGATGTGAGTTGATATTGGAGTAATGTTCAGTGTACTATAACCTGTGAAGAAATCAGACTGTAACACAATGTTCTGTAGAGGAACCACCCCATAGAAGTTGTTCTTTATTACCAATGTTGCTGCCATGTTCTGTATGCAGAATTGATACTGGCTTCTATAAGACACAATATGAACACCAGATGTAGTTTACATCTCCATTCAGAAGTTTTGTACATTATGCCAGAATTAGAAGAACAGCATTCTGGTCTCATTTCTAAATGACAGCTACTTATAGTGTATACACACACCCACAAACATACACACACACACACACACACACACACACACACACACACACACACAAGCACTACTATAATATATGTAGGCAGTAATACAAGACCAGCACTGCAAATGTTTTCCACTGAAGTGCTTTAAAAGCAGGTTATCAGATCAACTGGATATGGCCTCACAACTTATTGAATTAAATTACAGGAAAAGTAAAGGGAAAAAAATAGATAAATACTCCATCACTCTTACATGCAGTTCTCTCTGTCTTGCAGGAAAAATACTGTTGTGGGTGCGATGGTACAAAATACTTCATGGATATATAATACTGAAGGAAGCTGTAATTTTTCCATTGCATGTACCTGGTAGTCAGTACAGTCATCTTTCTTAAAATCTGTATCCCACAGGAACAGGTGGAATATATAATATTAAAAACAAGGAACAGCCCTGCACTGCGTAAGTCACTTCTGAGGTTTAGATAAATTCTGAGTAAAAATTTGCACATGTTTAAGTAGGTAGTGATACATGTCTTCAGAGTCAAAATCAGGAAGATGCCTAATATCTTTAGAGCTAAGGCAAGAGCAAGGGTGTGTAACAGTATATTGAGAAAGCATGCAAATACCATAATAAAAGTACAAATTCTATTTAAGAGCTGCAATGAAGTTTTTAATGAGTCGCTGAGACATCTGCATTACTCGTCTACATCTAGTTAATTTTACTTATATCTTTCCCATCCAATTCTCTTCAGTCTACTTTGTTTATTTTGAACTTGTGAGCTTCTAAAAGCAGCAATCCTGAACCAAAAATTGTCATGTAATCAGACACAGCACTCAGCAGAAAGGAATCCTCAAACTGCTACTGATGCCTGAATGTATTGTCTACAGCCTGAAACCAAAACCACTAAAAAATTAATGTCTAACAATCAGTTCTATATAGAGAAGGATTTTCTGGTCAAAATCATAAAATAGGAATGAAAAAATAAGGATGCATATAAAAAAGCTTAAAAAGTATTACCAGGATAAAATTCTGTATCTGTCCCCAAAACAAACAAAACACCCAAACTACATTGTGTTTCCCAGAGCCCTGAGGGGCACTACTTCTCTGTGCTCATGACAGCCCTATTGAATCTTAGTATTGTTTTACCAGCTGTGGTTCACAGCAACAGGGGCTGTCCTTCATCTACATAACAGCAGTTTACTTTGCAGAAATGGAAAGTAATTGCATATTTGTTTTCCCACAGGGAGTTTCTAAACTGGCTCCTGCTACCCCCACTTTCTGTAACCTGCTTTGTTACCATAGGCAAGACAATCTCATGAGATTTATTTTTATTCAGGAGGAATGTCATTTGTTCCCCTTCCTTCCTTTCTTCTTTCCTTCCTTCCTTCCCCCCTTCCTTCCCCCCTTCCTCCCTCCCTTCCTCCCTTCCTCCCTTCCTCCCTTCCTCCCTTCCTCCCTTCCTCCCTTCCTTCCTTTCCTTCCTCCCTCCCTGCCTCCATCCCTCCCTACCTCCATGTAGTCCTTTTTAGTCCCAGAAGTAAGAGCAAAAAGACAGTTTTTGGGAAGAAATGGAGACAAAATCGATCCTGCTCTGAGTGTATTTCCTGCACAGTGAAGGAATAGAACTTAACTGTTGAGGAAACAATGACAGTGACAGAATAGCTCACATTTTGCCACTTTGGGGAAGGGCAAGCCTGACAATTAAGACTTGTTTTTGTTACCAACTGCTTCCCACTGTGGTTTGAGCCTCCTGTTGAGTTAGGACTGCATCACAATTTGTCTGATCATGTCTGAGCATGGCCCTGTGTCTACTCTTCATAAATAATTTCATCTTGTATATGTGTTACTGTTGTTTAACTGCAGATCTTTTTAATGTCTATGATTGACAGAGAAAATAGGAAAGCAGAAAACGGCACCTGGTACATGAAGATTGAAGAAAGATAGAAATAAAAGACAAAAATTAGATATATTTCACAAACCCATAGTTTGAGCAGTTTTGCTGAGACCACCATGGGAGCAAAGCTTCAGTACAAAAAATCAAAAGTATTTCTTCTAGGTTTCACTTCAAGAAAAGGTGCCTTAATCAATGGAAGTTTGTGTTAATATTGCAGCATACACTTATATACAAACTATTCACTTAATTCCTAGCTAATCTTTCCTCTGAGATCACCATAGACATTAGACCTCCTTTGCAAATGATGAAAAAAAGAGCATATTAATCACTCCTAATTTCAGTCACGTCAAAATTTAACAGACATTCAAGACAAAATTGTCTAGAGGCTTTCTCAATAGTCAAAGGAGAGAAAAGCATCTCCTGATGGTCTGTCACCACTTTTAAACAACCCACTTTGACATAGTTTCTACAATATGCTTTCTGAAGTCAAAGGCATTTTCTTGACAGAAACTATCACCCTTTCCAGTACAAGATTTGACTCCTCTCAGCAGTTCAATTAAGGATAAGGAAAACTAGATTTTTTGTATAGTTTTGCTTTTTCTTTTATAATATCCTTATGACAGCAATACTGAGAGCCTATGTTTCCATTAAAGAACTTATCAAAGATTCTCCTTTCATTTCTTTTGTTCTTGAATCAGGTATTGCTGTTGTCCTGTATGTTTTCTGCTAGGAACTACATGGTCCAAATTGAAATACTGTGTTACCTGTGGCAGATTATTCTGGAAAAAAAAGTATTTTTTGTAAGTTTCTTTTAACTTTTTTTTTTGTTGCCACATTCTCTTCAGTGTCAGGAACAGTACACACCAGTTTAAAAATAGACTGGTGATTCATTTTAAGTACAAAAGAAAGTGCAGCTACCATAGATTTTATTTCATTATCATTATCTTGGATCCTACCAATCTGATGAGTCACTGTTTCCTTTCACTCCTCTCCTACTCTTTTGTAATCAAGTACAAGCATCAGGACACTATATGAGAAACCCATCTTCTATGGGCCCCTAAGTTAAATGGTTTTTTAAAAAATTATTATTTTAAGATGTCCTATATCTAATGTTTTAAGAGTAAGAATACATGAAAGGCCAAAAATTAACTTCTTCTACCCCCTCAGTTTTTGAATGCAGAAAACAAAGGAAGTTCTTAATGAAACTGTCATTTCTGTTTCAGCCCCCATACAACTTTAAAAATGTAACTTAAAAGACATTGTTAGACAATCAAATATTTACATGTTCCACTTGTGAAAATCTAACTTTTAGTTAACCATATATTTGTACAACTTTCATAATTATGTTGGACATAAGAATTTCCTAGAACAAGTTTTTTATTGTTTAACTTAACTTCATTCTCTTGAATCTATTACTCTTTCTTAGTAGTTCTTATATTAAAGACTATGAGTGAACTGTGAATTATTCCACTGCGTCTGGTCTGTGTCTTTACTGTTAATCTTCTATTGCATTTAACTAAAAAAGTAATTTATTTCTGCCAAATCTCATACTTTTCTCATCTATATAAATTAGATCAATAAAACATGTAATTCTTTCCCCCATAAAACTTCCCTTGTCTGATATATCTTTAGATTATCACAGCAAAAACATTTCTTAAGATGCAGACATTTTGGCACATAGATCAGTGCTTTGAGACAAAATTTCAGCATGTCATTCACACTGTTTTATGTGTTTGCAAATTCACTCAAATTCTTAAACTGAAATGTGATCCAAACTTCACCACATTCAGTGATACAAGTTGTGTAGAGTTTTATTATTAGAATGGTCTTTGACATGGTGCTCAAAAGATAATATTCACCCAGGTTTTTCCTTCCTGTTCTTCTCTCTCTGTCTTCCAATCTTTTCATTATTTTTTTCTACAGTGGCTCTGAAATGAATGCACATTAGAGAAAATCAAAAGAGGCAGGGAAATACATAGTTCCCCCTAAGTACTGCAAATTGCTCAATAAAAGCACCAGGAAAGGAGAGGGAGGAAGAGAGAGAGTTCCACTAGGGAAAGATGAAACTGTTTTCACTCTTGATGCATTTACAGAGAAGCAGAAAAAACGTTGTCATGATGTTGATATATATTTTTTATTTAGAAAAGGAAGACTACTACATGTTTATTTTCCACTGAGTAACTTCCAAAAGATCTAATAATAACCAGGCAAACATATTAATCAATTAAGACCAGCACCTCAGGATTTAGACCTCTCCCTATCTCACATACGTATATACACAAAGTAACCCTTTTAATTGCTTTTTGTTTCCTCACACATGAACAAGGCAGAAAATGCCTCAAGAAAAAGAATATGTAGTATTTAAAAACAGCATGCTTGCAATTAGTCTAATACATAAGTCAAGATCTTTACTGGGTTTCAGGATGTCTGGAAATAAAGGACTTCGGTGTGCTACTGCTCCTGTGGCCATTGCACATTTTGCCAATTTGGACAAGAAACTTGGATTTGCAGCATAAAAAACTAATTTGGAAGTGTTTTGTTCTTAACTTCCAAATATGACAAAGACTGATCGTTTTTGTGATCGAGGACATTTTATTTCTTTGCACATCACAGAAACCTAACAGGTTTCAGGGAAAAGAATTTTTTTAAGTTTTACAAGCAGATACCTCATCAACTAAATATGGCCAACTAAATACCCAATCACAGTAAAAGAAGCAATGAATGCAAATATTTTTATTAATACCAGTCAAAAACTATCATTATTCTATTTTTTATTGTATAGTCATAAATGGAAGGAGTAGTAAAGAATATCTAAAATATCTATTCTGTCTAAAGAAGAAATCATTTTCTAAAAGAAACCAAATTTTCTTTTTAAGAATTCATGCTGCTTAATTTTTGCCATTTCCTCATTTTCTATTGCAGTGATTTTAAATGTCTTTTAATTCAGACTGCCCAGTGTATACATGTCTTACTGAGTTATGATTCTTTGAGCCAGGTACTAAATTTTTTATAAAATAAATATGCAGAAAATACTTGAAATTCCTTCCAGATCTTCTAAACAATGGCTGTTTTTTAAAAAATAATATGTATATTTTAATATTTTTGGACATAACTTTATTGTATTATGTGATTCCTTGAGAATCACCTGAATGACAGCAGCTACAGGTGTCAGTTTCATTAAGTTTACACAATCCATGATGAGTACTAATGTTTTGGACTTTTTCTTAACTCTTTTTGGAAATAAAAACTACATAGTTTAGGAGTTACCCTTCTCTCATAAAATAATCTTCAAAAGTTTTTACAGAGTTTTCTCCAACTGTTGCTTCCTAACTTTGTGTTTATTGAATACTATATTGAATGTACTCTGTGTATTGAATACTGCTGTTAATAAAGAAATCGAGCATAACTGTGCCCACAGTAAGATTTCTGAATACTACTGTAACACTAGAAACCCTGGAAAACTAAAAACAGCATTTATAAATTTTTAAAACAGAAAGTTAATTTAAAGGACAAACGCCCTGTGTAAAATCTCGCAGGAAACAGAGCTACCCTTTTTTCTTACATGACCCATAAACAACTGTGATGTTCAAAGATACCCAAAATTCAGATATACCATGCCTACTAGAACTCAATAGAAACCAGGTGTTCAACCTTTGGTTGTATCTTTGAAATTTCTCTTTTAACTACCCCTTCTTTTGGTTCCAAGGTATAATTTTTCTTTTAAATTTAGATCAAGGTATTTTACTTCTCCTAATTTCAATAGGTGAATTACCTGCCTTTGCAGAAACAGAATAATGATATCTCAGGAGTTGGTAGCCAATATAGTCAAGATTGTTATGATATTGATATGCTTAATTATTTCTGAACTGCTTGAAATGAGATGGGTTTGAACTGCCAGCCTGTTCTGTAGAAAAGAGAAAATCTACTCTTTTCAGCTTAAAGAGACTACAATAACCAGTCAGTCTCTTCTTAAAGGCATTGCTTGCCATTACCAAGATCTCTTCTTCTGAGAATTCCTGAGAAGAAATCTTCTGATTCCTTCTGAGAATCAGATGTGCAAGTGTCCTGGATAATGTTATTTTAATCCATATCTATCTGTGTCCCAAATTGTTATGGGCTCTTCAAGACCCAATGGCTGCAGATGGAACTGTAGGGCCAGGGAGTTGCTGGGTTCTTATGAAAAGTCAGGGTTACTCATAAGATCCTCTCTTGCCTTATGGCTCCTGGTCTTTCCCTTTCATTCTTGCAGAGAGCTGAAGCACTGCAGGCAGAGGCTCCCCATTTTGTTTTCTTTAGTTCTTTTTTTGGGGGGCTTTTCTAGGGGGCTGCTTGGGGAAGGTCTCCCAAAAGGCAACAGTAGCAACCCACAAAGCTGAATTTCACAATCAAAATCTGTTTTAGAGTGAATTTCTCAACACCTGCAGATAGGGCCAGAGCCTGTCAGGGCCAGGTGGTGGAGTTTTCAGTGTCTGTGGAGACTGGCTCTTCCCCCCCAACACACCAATGGCTCAGGAACAGCTGCACCAGCACCCAGTGAACCAGAGGCTGACTCCGCAGAGCCAGAGCTTCCCAGAAAATGCCAGCAATTCCCATCTGCCACTACTACTGCTTTGTAAGCTCCTACCTGTTTTTTTGTACCAGTGGGAAGATCGAACCAAGTAGGGTTTGTCTGCTATTTTCTCCCTTTGTCTTTCAAGGTGGATGCCTTTGTAGGAGAGGGGTTCTCTTCCATTTTTATTCTTTTTTCCCCCACAGTGAATCTGTGAAATATCAGCAGCTTTGTAACTAGTAATTAGTAGTGTTATTTTTTCTTGCCTGGCACTTCTTCAGGGTTCAGTTGGTTGTTTTTGTTGTAATTTTTAAAATTTTTTTTAAATTAAACTGTTGTTTTCTGAGTTTGGTTTTTTTATTTGGTTTTTTTTTTTCCCACTTATATCTATTTGCATTTGTCCTTACTGATGGAAAGAGAATGGTTAAAACTCATGGGGTGGTAATTCATTTTGGAGTGTCTTCTGCCTTAACTTGTCTTAAACCAAAACAGAAAGATTATCAGGTGTTAATCCCACATTGTTTTACAAGACTTCAGGTGTGCAATGCAGGAGCAGCACAAATAATCTGGGAATAAGGTACACAGGACTTTGAATTGTGTCTCCTTACCAATAAAAACTTCAGCAACAGCATCATGCAAATCGAAGCTACAAGTCAGAGAAGTGGAAGATGAACCACATAATTATGAATGCTCATTTTTGTAAAATTCTTTTTCTTTGAGAAAATTTTTGTTCTGTATTTCTATGCTGGTCAGTGAAGTAAAGAAGGAAGGCCAGTATTACAGATGAAATTTTTGCAACCATGTAGCAATCATCTAAAAAAGACACCATTTCAACTCTAGCTCTTATAAAACTTTTCCACCCTTTAAATCTCTGTACTAGGCAAAAGTATTGTTTCTAAATTATTGTACATTCTGAACAAATAAAATGACAGAATATATGTTTCACATATAACTTCTGTCAGTTCACTGCAGATTGCAGTGGTTAGAGGTATTGATTTTAAAATTCTGATTCTGGATGTTACCAAATGAATAGGGGAAAACTACTGCATTTCCCTCTATTTTCTACTATGCTCCACTGTTATTATATGAGTAAATCACCAGCAGTGCAATAGGGAAATCTCAATGCAGGTACCACCCACACTCTCTTCTGGGCTTTGCAGTTTTTGACAACTTTTCTATCCTGTAATTACCATTTGGGATGAATCATGTATTAAAAACACTGGAGAATACAAAATTATTTCGGCTTGGAGAAAAGCTAAGGGTAGGATACAGGCATTCTTTTTTGCCACAGTATCATCCTTTCTTTCTGAAGAAACTCTCGATCATCAACATCAGTCTTTAGTACTGACATTTATACATGAATTCGATTTATGCTGGTAGAAACCTTTTTCTTGAACTTGTGGTGGAGGTAAAGACCACCTCACATTACTTTGTGTCACCTATATAAATATAAGTATCATCTTATTATCAGTGAGAGGAGATGTTGCAAAATAATTTTCTTGCAATTACAGAATCTGCTTCTGCCAGCTTCACTTTTTTTCCTTCAGAATGACAGTGCATTGGCTGCAGGTTTAAACAAAGCCTCCATTTGGTCTTCCTATTTTGCTGAATTACTTTCTTTGGGCATCAGTTCTGGGTTGGATCTGCTAGCTCAACCTACCATATTCTTAACCAATAAGGACAAGACAGGCCTTAAGGCTATCTCTCAGCACAAAAATGTAAAATATCGTAAAGACTAGAACATGAGCATGCTTCACTCATGCTTTTTTTTCTGTTCAAGCATATACTAAATATGCAGGTTCCCAGTCTGGAGGTGTTGCACACTTTTGTACTGAGAAAGGGATGCAGGTGGTCTAATGTTGGACAATTGTGATGGGAGCATCTTTCAGACTCCTTTGATAGACAATAGAAAGTAAAATGTTGTCTGGAATGAGATCCACCTGATCACTTTCTGATATCTGCATTACCATGACATGAACTGTGTTCAAAGTATCCAACTGATCATAAATACAATGCACATAATTTGATGTAAACACATATGCAGCAAACACAAGATAAGTTTCACCAGATGATACACTAAACAGGATCTGATCTGTTCCTGCCTTCAACAGCTTTTGTAAAAAAAGCCTAGCACACAAGACCAGAGTTTAAGATATATTTTCTAATTTTCTGTTGGAAACAAGAGACAATGCTCTGATTTTAAAAAGCTTTTTCTAACATAGTTTACACATAAATAACTATAGAAAAAATGCAAGATGCTAATTTAGTTTATTCTCTATTTCAGTTGGACAAACATCTTGTTCTAATTTTAAAAGTGTAATTTTGTAGGCAATTTTCTCAACATTTTAACTGGGACTTTAACCACTACCTGTAATTAGGTGGTTTATTTTAGACTCATAATTCTTAGCTGTCTCATCAAAATTGATGAAACAACTCCAATGTCTGAGTTATCATTTAGTTTTCCTATGCAATTCACAGACCTCATTCTCAGTTCAAAAGCCAAACTGTTAAATTTGACACTAAACAAAGATTTGGGACTGACCTTCATATCAGTAAGTTTTGTCTTTCAATGTGATACTTCTTAATCCCAAATATAGAATACAATTTTCATTTTACAGAAAGGAAATCCCATATTATATACACAACATACACGCACGGAGATCTTCTTAGAAAGTACAGGAAACCCCATGTCTGTGTTTCTGAATCTAGCCATTGTTTTTATTTCAGGTTATAAGGCTTTGTCAGAATGTCAAGCTGAGGGGGACTTTGTTGCATGCTGAAGTTCTCACAGTTTAACCCAACCTGTAATCCTTAACACAAATTCTCTTTCTTCTCTATTAATACACGTGCAGCTCTGAACTCCGTTTCCGTACTTTACTCCACAGTGTTCTGAGGAAACGTCCTTTTCCTGCAGCTATATAAACATTAATTGAAACTGGTAAATCAAGCTTTCTTTATGCATATTCAGTTCTTCTTAAGGCAACATATGGATAGGATCAAATAATGCTGTCAGAGAAAGATCCTGGTGTCTTATGGCTTTAAATATTGCCATACCAAGACAATAAATCACAGAACCACAGAATCATTAAGGCTGGAAAAGATCTTCAGATCATCAAGTCCAACCATCAACCCAGCACCACCATCATGTCACCACTAAACCATGTCCTCAAGTGTCACATCCACAAGTTTGACTTTACACTTCAAAGGCACTTGGCAGGCTTGAGAGGTGGACCTGTGTGAACCTAATGAAGTTCAACAAAGCCAGGTGTTAAAGTCCCTGCAATTGCGTTGGGGCAAACCCAAGCACAAACACAGGCTTGGAAGAGAAGGGGCTGAGAGAAGCCTTGTGGAGAAGGACTTGAGAGTCTTGAGAGGAGCCTTGTGGAGAAGGAGTCTTGGTGGACAAGGACCTCAACATCACTGGACAATGTGCACTCAGAGCACAGAAAGCCAACTGAATCCTGGGCTGCACCAAAAGCAGCATGGCCAGCATGTCAAAGGAGGTTATTCTGCCTTTCTAAGCTGCTCTTTGAGACACCACCTGCAGTAACATGTTCAGTTCTTGGGTCCCAAACATGGAAAGGACGTGGATCTGTTGGAGCAAGTGCAAAGAAGAGCCATGAAAATCATCAGAAGGCTGGAACACCTCCATGTGAAGACATGCTGAGAGAGTTTGGGTTGTTCAGCCTGGAGAAGAGAAAACTCTGGGAAGACCCTATAGCAACCATCCAGCACCTAAAGGGAGCCTGCAAGAGAGCTGGAGAGGAACTTCTTACAAGAACACAGGACAGGGAGAATGGCTTTAACAATAGGAAAGTAGGTTTATATTAGATATTAGGAATAAATTATTTGCTATGGGGATGTTGAGATACTGGTACTTGATCTACTAAAACCAGGTGGTAGTCTAGTGGAAGATGTGCCTGCCCATCATTGGACCTAGACGATCTTTAAGGTTCCTTCCAAACAAAAATATTCCATGATTCTAAAATATTGCTGTATTACAGAATCACAGAATCACAGAATGAACTAGGTTGGAAAAGACTTTTTGAGATCATCAAGCCAAACCTCTGACCTAACACCTTATCATCAATTAAACCATGGCACTGAGTGCCATGTCCAGTCTTTTTGTAAACTCATCCCAGGACAGTGACTCCACCTCCTCCCTGGGCAGGTGATTCCATTGCCCAAACACTCTTTCAGTGAAGAATTTTTTTCTAATGTCTAACTTAAACTCCCTTTCTGCAGCTTAAGACTATGTCCTCTTGTTCTGTCAGTCACTGCCTGGGAGAAGAGACTTACCCCCACCTGGCTACCAGCTCCTTTCAGGAAGTTGTAGAGAGTGAGGAGGTCACCTCTGAGTCTCCTTTTCTCCAGGCTAAAAAGCCCCAACTCCCTCAATCCTTCCTCATAGGATTTGTGTTCCAAGCCCCTCACCAGCCTTAATGCCCTCCTCTGGACTCACTCAAGCATCTCAATGTCCTTCCTAACTGATGTGCCCAGAACTGGACACAGCACTCAAGGTGTGGCCTCACCAGGACCTCCCTGGTCCTGCTGGCCACATCATTTCTGATACAGGAAGCCAGGAAGCCATTGGTCTTCTTAGCCACCAGGGCACACAGCTGGCGTATGGTCAGCTGGCTGTCGACCAATACCCCCAGCTCCATTTCTGCCTGAGCACTGTGCAGCCACACTGCCCCCACCTGTAGCACTGCAGGGGTTGTGGGGGGCAAAGCACAGGACTTGGCTCTTGGTCTTGTTACATACACTTCATGTTGTTTGATTCAGCCCATCTATCTCGCCTGTCTGGGTCCCTGTGCAGAGACATCCTACCCTCCAACAGATTGACACACGCTCCCAGTTTGGTGTCATCTGCAAATTTACTGATGATGGACTCCATGCCCTCACCCAGATTATCACTGAAGATGTTAAACATGACTGGCTCCAGCACTGACGCCTGAGGGACATCACTGGTGACCATACCCCACCTGGATGCAGCACCATTCACCTCCACTCTTTGGGCCTGGCCATCCAGCCAGTTCTGAACCCAGCAAAGAGTGCTCCTGTCTAAGCTGTGGTCTGCCAGATTTTCCAGGAGAATGCAGTGGGACAGAGTGTCAAAGGCCTTGCTGAAATCCAGGCAGACACATCCACCAGCTTCCTGGCATCTACCAGGCAGGTCAGCTGGTCACAGAAGGAGATCAGGTTGGTCAAGCATGACCTACCCCTCCTGAACCCATGCTGGCTGAGCCAGGTACCCTGGCCATCCTATAGTTGCTGTGGGATGGCACTCAAGATGATCTGTTCCATTACCATCAATATTACCTATTCTTACTTCTTTAGCAATTATTTGAATAAAATCATATTTGTGCTGTCAAGCATCAACAAGAACTGTTGGTACCAAATCTTCTTGGTGGTAATAAACTGTTTTCAAAGATGATTTTGAAAATAATGTTAACAATAAAAACAATAAACTCAGAATGCATTCTATAAAACTTTTCAATGTATGAAATTAATAAAGATTAAAGACAAGCATAAGAAAGAAGCACATCAGACCACAGATATTTACTAAGCATAGATCAGCAATCCAGTAATGTAGTCAAGTAATAAACACCTTCACAAGCCACATATTCCATTCACAGAATGCTTGCAAAATCCCCAAGAGATTACTTCTTTCAAGAATTAAAAGGCAACTTCTAATAAATCCCATTCTCAACACTAACAATGCTAGATGAAGAACTACACCTTAAACAATGTCTAAACAATGTCTAAAGCAGGTTGTCAAAAATGTTAGCTTCCAGACACTCTTCCCTATATTCTTCTCAACACTATCCCTAGTTACAAAGAGGTCTCATTTACTTCAGGGTGACAGTAGTATAAGGACAATCCCAATGTCTTTGCCTTTTGTAGCATTCCTGTAGCATTCCAATAGCATTGGTGAAAAGGGATAAGAATCTCTCTCCACTCTTGAATTCAATGTGAAGACTGTTGAGAATAAATATACTGTTGTCTTCTACACAGGATAATTTATAAAGGTGTCACAGTTGACCTTATAAGATCTATTAACAGAATTATTTCAGCAATGCTGACTAAATTTCCTCTCAATTGTATAAAACATTTATGAATTAAAAGCAGTAGCAAGGCTATGAGAACTACATCTATTATGTTGTTATAGATTCTCCCTCAGTAAAGCTACACTCTCTGTGCTAACTTATTGTCTCTAAGGAGAATTTTTTTTCTTTAAATTGAAGTTTACTTCTGATCCACTGAAAATTCCACTTGGGAGGTAAAATAAGCTGGAAGGGTGAGAGTTTTCCAAATTTGGAAAGTTCCTTACATCTTGATACATCAGACCACAGATTTTTTCCATTGATATTTTTCCCTCAACCTCAAAAAGGATGCACAGATGGACCTGCATTTTTCTGCTTTATTTTCAGGACTGTTAGTAAACTCCTGATACACTCCATGCTTCACTGTTTCTCTACTGATGGCAAATCTTATTCCTGATAGAAGCCCATGCTGTATTTTTATTGATGATCCATGAGCAAGAGAATAAGCATAAGTTTCTCATTCTACATTGAAACTCCCTGTTATGTCAGAAAAAAAAACCAAACAGGGCAGAATATAACACTTTCTATTGTAAGCATGTTTAGTGGTTATCATTTATTACCTATCACATTGTCTCTTTCACTCTTGGTCAGCCAGGGAACATTTCCCTTACATGTTATCACAATTACTATTTCTTCTCCTGTTGCATTATTCTCTTATCTGCACTGATTTTATCTCTTTTTTATCTCTTTAGCTCTTCCATCACATTCGTTTCCAACAGGTCTCAACACTAATAACTTGCTCTGTTCTGCCCACTGAACTGTAATTGGTGATGCAAGTCATGCTAACCTTTTACATGTCATCAGAGAAATCTTGATGCAAGATGCAATGTAATGAGACTTGATACTCTTTCCCAGTAAAGCTCTTTCAGATTACTCTTCAGGATGAGCCAAGGAAAATGTATTTACTATATTTAATCCTTATTTTCGGTTGGAAAGTTTGGAGCCTGTCAGCAAGAAACTTTCTGTCTGCTAATATACACTTTGCTTCTGAAAAAGATTGACAACTAAAAAAACACATTAAATGAGCTCAATCAGGCCTTGCAGCTGGAAAAGTGACATCACTGAACTGTGCTATTTTGAAGGCACTTACTACCTCAGTTTAAAAGCTAATGCTTCTTGAATTGCATTTTTAAATTTGTTGCTTGCTGTCTCTTGAATGATGCTGCTTCATATGTACACAGCAATTCTTTATCTTCAGGACTAAACATCTGTCTCAAAATCCTGAGGGTTTTTTAGAGTTTCAATTTTGAATCAAGTTCAAGCCTGAAAGCTATATTGCACTGGTTGCATCAGAGCAAAATTATCTACTTCATTCCAGGAAAACTCATATGAAGTATATTTACAAGCACTTCAGCAGTGCAGTGGAAGAGAGATTCGAGGGGACATTCCCCTACTTTTTGTTCTATTTCTCAAAGGCTGAGATGGCATTTCAGGGAGCTGCCATTCATAAAAAGGATGAACCTGGGGACTACTGAGCTATTGAACAGTAACAGGAAGGCTATTCGGGACAGCCACGTGGCTGCACTAAGGGCAAGTCCTTTTGACCAACCAAGTGGCCTTTCTGTGATGAAGTGATTCCATCAGTGGAAAAGGGAAGGGCTACAGATGTAATTTATCTGGACTTCTTTGACACATTCTTCTACAACATCAGCTCATCCCTGATGAGTTGGAGGGAAGATTTTATGGATGGACTATCTGATGAGTAAGGAATTGCCTGGATGGCTGCATTCAGAGAGCAGCATTCAACATCTCAGTGTCTGGATGGAGACCCCTGATGAGTGGTGACCCTCAGGAGTCTGTATCGCTTTCAGTATTGTTTGATGTCTTCATCAATGACATAGAAAGTGGGATTGAGCGCACTCTCAAATTTAGAGATGATACCAAGAGCCTTAGTTTGACAAAATCAAGGGATGGGATCAAGATGCCATCCAAGGAAAGCTGCATAAACTGAAGGAGGGAGCTCACAGGTTCACTCCCTTTATGTTGAATGTCTCATAACTTGGCTTCAACACAGCCAAGTGCAAGGTCCTTCCCCTGGGCCAGAGCAACTCTCAGTATCAACAGAAGCTGGGGGATGAAGGGATTAAGAGCAGTCCTGCCAAGAAGGACTTAGGGATACTGGTGAATGGAAACCTGGACATCAGCCAGCAATGTCTTCTCACAGCTCAGAAAGCCAAACATACCCTGGACTGTTTAAAAAGAAATGTGGCCAGTAGGCCAAGGGAGGGGATTCTGCCCCTCTACTCCACTCTCTCACCTGAAGTACTGCATCCAACTCTAGGGTCCTCACCACAAGACTAATGTGGTGAGCACAACAATGATCAGAGGGCTGAATCACATCGCCTGTGAGGAAAGGCTGAGGGAGGTGAGGTTGTTCAGCCTGGCAAACAAAGCTCCAGGGAGACTTTATTTTGGACTTCCAGTATGGAACAAGGACTTACAGAAAGATGGGGACAAACCTTTTAGTAGGGTCTATAGTGATAGGACAAAAGGTAATTGTTTTAAACTGAAAGAGGGTAGACTCAGATAAGATACAGGAAAGAAATTTTTTACAATAATAGTGGTGACAAACTGAAACAGATTACCTGGAAAGCTGGTGGATGCCTGACTCCTAGAATCATCCAAGGTCAGGTTGGACAGGGCTCTGAGCAGTCTAACATGGAAGAAGTTGTCCCTGCATATTGCAGGGATTTGGACTAGATTACCTTTAAAGATCCTTCCCAACCCAAACTATTCTATTACTCTGTAACTTAAGAGAAAAGAAAAAAAAAAACCAACAAAAAGTTTAACTAAACTCAATTTGGACCTTTTAGTATATTTTCCACTAAAGCCAAAAGAGAATATTCTCCTTAATATTCACACAAGCACCAGCTTTGTTTGATTGCTTTCACTTCAAAAGTATGGATTCAGTTGTAAGGGAATGGTAGGCACAAAGACTTTTTATTTTCCTTGTGAGGTGTTTTTCTAGAGCCAGTTTGCTGTGCAGGTTGGACAGGGTTCAAAATTAATGCTAGCTGGTAGTCCACAAGCCCCGTCACTTTCCCTTATCTACTGAGACATGACACCACTAAGTAAACCAAGGGCTTTAATCAAAAAGAATAAAATAATATTATTACTATATTGCTGTTTAAAACATTTTGCCCTCCACAGGCACTCAGTGACCAAAAAGTCACTGAAAAGTGTACAACTAGTCCCAACTTCCCTGTTTACTTCTCCATTTTCCCTTTACCCCTTCACGCTTTCTAGTGTGATCTCATCTTACAATGGGAAAGTTTGTCTGTATTGATTTATCAGCTTCCAATCCCTGCTTTCTGTCATTTTCTTTAACCTATGAATAACAAATTGGTGTTTAAACATAGTCCAAGGAATCTGAAGCTCAGTAAATACTCTTCTGATATACCATCTGATTTTTCTAAGAATACAGACTATCAATTCTTATGCAGGTATATACATATGTATCTTCCAGCATAAAATAAAGGCACATGAAAAACCTAAAACAGATAAATAAACAAAATTGAGACCCATGATACAACATTCACTGCAAGACTTGAGGAAATCGGATCAAAGCCAAGGTGCCATTAACGATGATTGTAATTTAACTTACTGGTCATCGAAAACTCAAGCTCTATGTTACCCTCTCCACTATTTCTCTGGTCCACTTCCACACAGATGGAAGAGTTTCAGCACTATTTTGGATTCACCTTTAGCTCAAAGGGAAGTTTTATGAGTGGGTATATCCATGGATTTACAGAGCAGCAACATTAAGAAGTGACTCAGAAACAGGTTTAACAGGTATTAACATGTTTCTTTCAGGGCAAAACCAGTTCAGTCACATATCACATGGAACTTCTATAATGCCCTAGTCAATCTCTCCTTGGAAAATGGCTTAGTACAGGAAATACTTCTTCATTTCTGGTGATTAAGAATCACAGCAAAAGGACAGTAAAACTAAGATTATTTCTGTTCTGCAGTGCTTTGCTGTTTCTTTTCTAAATGTTTTAAATAAATGGCTATATTTTAGGGTTGAAAAGATTCTGAAAATAATTATTACAATTACTGCCACACATTGTTTGTCAAATTTCAAATTCATGGTCCATACTTACGACTCAGTTGGTAATTAACCAAACATTGGAGCATAAAGCAAAGCATGGTCCTCATCACAGTTTACAACCTGTAGAGTAAAATATACACAGAAGCCCAGTAGTAGTGTACCGTCATGGGATTCCCAAAGTGACTGCCTATCTGCAGACACCAATGTGTGATTACATGATGGGGGACACACAACGAGAATTAAAGGGACTTCCAGAGGATTAACTGACTTCCCTACACATTGGAAAATGCCATCGATATAGAGTTCTCACATCCTCTTTCTCTTCTTTTGAAAATTGTTTATACCAAACAGCTTTATTTCTTTCAGTCAAATCAGCTGTCAGAACGAGTCACGATGCATTCTTACAGTCTACATGTCTTACTCCTTAAATCCCAACAACCTGGCAACACTAAGATATAGTGAGCAACATTTGTATGACCAGGTCTTCATTTAACAAGTACTGCTGAGCTAACATTACCCTTCCTTTGTGCCTCAGCCTCCACTTTTAAGTAATGGTAAGAAGGACCACATCAACACTGGAGGACTGTGAAAGCACACCTGGCCCTTAAAGCTCTCTTTATTGGGCAGGGAATGGCCTGGGTTGTATTCCAAGCTTCTCTGTCCAGTTGGGTCCAGCTCTGGGACCCCAGCACAAGAATGACCTTGAGCTGCTGTACAAATCCAGAGCAGGGCCTCTAGCTTAGTCCCTGAGAAAGTTGGCGGCTGAAGAGCCTGGAGAATAGAAAGTTCCAGGCAGAACTTCCTTATAAGAAAACTGGAGTGGCTTCTCCAAGGGGACGTATAGACAGGGCATGGGAAATGACCTTAAGCTGAAAGAAGGCAGGTTTAGCCCAGACCTAAGCATGAAACTCTCTACTGCGAGCCGCTGGCACAGGGTCCCTGGAAGAGGGAGCTGTAGCTGCCCCACCCCTGGAGGCACTCGAGGGCAGGCAGGCTGTGGCTATGAGGGCGCCGGGGTTCCGGGAGGAGCCCCGGCCCTGGGCGGTGTCTGACCCTGGGCGGTGTCTGGGCAGTGTCACACCGAGGGCGGTGTTCGGGCAGTGTCACACCGAGGGCGGTGTCTGACCGGGGCGGTGTCCGGGCAGTGTCACACCGAGGGCGGTGTCCGGGCAGTGTCACACCGAGGGCGGTGTCTGACCGGGGCGGTGTCCGGGCAGTGTCACACCGAGGGCGGTGTC